>VYXC01005571.1:190227-287814 GCA_013397175.1 Platysteira castanea | reverse complement strand
CACTATGCAGCTTCATATATTTCATTTTCTTTTAAGAGTAATTAATTAATGGCACACCAAAACCACAAAGGCAAACATATAGAAAGTGGGAAAAGACAGAATCAAGCTCTGTCTGCAGCTTCAGTTCAGCATCTTTACACTTATATAGGTTCTTAAATAAAACAATAGTGACAAATCCAGAAAGGCTACTTAGCTTTCATCTCAACAACAAATCGTATTTGCTTTTATTACTGCTTTGTTTTTCATTCAGCATCCAGGCTGTGCAATGAGCAAAGGAGATATAAAAATATAATGAGAACAATTAATAGATTATCTTCATGACACAAATACAAAGGCTGAAATTAAATTTGATTTAATTTAATCTCAGTTGTATTTAATCTCATCTTAAAATAAAAGATAAAGAAAAAGGATGCTTAAAAGAGGAAATCTGCCTCTAAATAAACAAATCATTCCATATTTCAGGATGACTTTGGAGATGAATAGGTTTTATTTCAGGTCTTTAAACTGGCAATCTGAACCAAGAGTTTCTGATGCAAAGCATAGCTGATGAAAGTAAATTATTCTTTGTGCGGAAGAACTACCAGGGAATGGGAGGGGGAGGAAAGGACAGACCAAGTATCTATGAAGATACTACTCTGCTCAACCATCTCCAGCTGAATGTGATGAATCCAGAATAATTGGCCAGTCACCAGAAGGATCCGAAACTGCTATCTCCCTGCCAAGCCCTGCTTCACCATTACCAAACTCATGGTTTCAGCTGTTGTACTTCGTCCATGGATCAAGGTCTGTGAGACCTGTGAACTTTCTCTGCCCCTGAGCACAGAGAAAATTCAACAGCAGGCTTCTTGATGGCATGCTTCGCTATGTATGAACCAGTGGCTTTTAAGAGTCTAATAATTTTTTCCAAACTAACTGTATTTTCATAAGCATGGAAGAAAAGCTCCCTGACAAAGTAGTTCTCCTGCTCCTAAGCCCAAAGGCAGTGGAACACTTCAAAGAAGCAAATTGTAATACTATTTTTAAAAGAAAAATGTTTTTCTTCTCCTACAGTAATTTACATTTTAAATGACAGAGACATTTTTACTGAAGCATTAAAATAAAATAACTACTTAAAATATGGAAAAACTTATGCCAAAATTATTAATGTTTGGAGAAGTAATAATAGGCTTATAATAAAAAATATTATTCACCAAACTTTACTCATAATAATAGGTGTTATTTCTGCTCTCCAAGCTCCAGATAGGAAGCATCTTAGGATCTGAATAGCCACTATAATACCATTCTGTTTTTAAGACACTAGGGTCTAGCACGTATAATAATTCAGCGTGCTCTCTGATGGTTTAGACTCACTCACCCACTGCTCACTGTTCTCTTTGCACTCCACACTTCCTCTGAGACAAACCCGGGTGTGGTTGAGGGATAGCTTGCTCTAGTCTGCAGGACTGCAGCTTGTTGTGATAAGGTAATTAAAGGTTTGCCTTGTCCCACACCTCCTAGGACTATCCCAGGCACCTGTCTAGGCCCAAACACACCTATGTGCCATTATTACATTTTGAGACATGAGGCATGTGCTCCTGCTTACTCTACATAAAAACCTTATAACTGATATCTCCATCTTTATGTATTTCAAAACAAAATTATTTAGTCATTAAATATCTAGGTCTTTAATGGGTCATAGGGCCACAGAGGAGGCCTGGACCAGCTGATAGGTAACGCTGATACGTCCAGCTCTTTGAAGAGGAGGTTGCACTGGAAGGTGAGTCATCCTGCACCACCTGCCTTGGGACCCAACAAAATCAATCTCTCTATGCCAGTAGCACTGGCATAGCCAGAACCAAACCTGCATTGATTTAGAAAATGCATGAATGGCAAAAATAGTCATTTTTTATTTGATCAGGCCTATGTGCATTGATTCAGAGAGCAAACATTTTAAAGTGTGTCTCATTCTTTGAAACAATGCTGTTAGCGAGATCAAAGGCAGCATGAGTAATAAAGTTTAGCAGGAAAAATATGGATGAGTAATTACACAAAAATCTATACACCTCCATGCAATCTCATTTGAAAACACTATGGATAATTTCTTGCAACGAACATCCCTCTCCATCTCTCTACTGGGGATAATAAACCTTGGAGATTAAATGAAGGAAAGAGCGAAATGAGCCATTTAGTTCTATTAACTATTCTAACCTGACATGTATGGAATTATGTGATAATTACTATTGAAAGGTAGAACATACCATATGGATAGGGCAGAAATGGTCAGGCGATATCAAACTACAGTTCAGTTCAAACTGGACTGTAATCATTAAGCGCTGCCAGTTTTAGCAATCTTGCCAAGTCACTGAGGAAGCTGAATCAACAAAAATGAGTTTTTGATTGATTAGGATTAAGTCACGGTATTCCATTTTTCAAACACAGAGATACTGAGGTTATTTAAAGGTTATTAAATATATTCTACTGTGTATATTTAAGCATCGCCCAATCTCATCAACACTCCCCAAGAACAGATGTTTCCACAATATCTCAAGAAGATTTTGAAGTACAAACTGTGTATTTAATGATCAGTTAACACTGTGAAGGTCAAAACCCAAAAAGGCTAAATCCAAAATGCCACTGTTTGCAGTTGATGGTGTGTCCCATTTCTACCACTGCTAGTAAACACTGTAAGCTTTAGATTCGTAATACAAATTCAAGCAACCAAAAATTTAAATCTTTAGAAGCAACATGCAAAATGCCCCACACAATTTGAAAAAAAGAGGGTCTACACACTGCACGATGTCAGAATTTGGCTCTATCTAAGTAGGCATCAGGTTGGTAAAGGTGGTTGCAGATAATTATCCTATCTCTGTGCAAGTTATAAAATTCCTATTAAATATTACAGTGATCCTCAGTTACATAAGAAATTATTAAAAATAAAAGTCAGAACTGAGTATGCAGAGGAGAAAATGTCTCATAAATGAAAAATGACCCAGAACTTATAGGTCTTGAGTCATTTCTCTAACAGCTGCAAAAATGTCAACAGCAGTAAAACATAAAAATCTAGCAGTAATTTCATTAATAGTACTCTGCTACACTGCAGAGGGAATTGTGCTAGCATGCACTCGAAGGACAGACATTGCCTTTAAAATTCAAATACATGAACTGGAACTTTTCCTCGGCTTCAACTTACCTGCTGCTACCTCCACAAATGAAGCTGGCCAACAGGAGATCATTAATCCGTGGTCCCTACAAATCTCTCATTTTCTCAGTGAGTGGAGCACAGGAGAATGCTGGAGCACATTCTACTCACAGCAAGAGCATCACAGAGTCCAGAGACTCTGGAGGAATGATTGCTGATTATGGTAATTCTGCACTTAGAGTCTCAGTCGAAAAATATCCCCCACACCACTGCAGCTTTGGAGCTACTATATGTGTGTCCTTGAGCTTTTTGTTTTCCAAATACAAGTGACTCCATTTAATAATTTAGCCTGTCTTTAAAGCAGCTTCTAAAAAATGGAAAGCAAATATACTGTCTGTAAAAGAAAAAAAATTGTCACTGTGGTTAAGGTACTAAATGAGGTCTCAACAAATTTGGGTTAAATATTTAGGTCTTCTCACAGAAGCCTGGACTGACCCTGGGCAAACCAATAGAAGTGAGAGAAAATCACTTAACTGAGGCATGAGGAAACTGTCTTGTCTATTTAATAGCAAGCTGTCTGAGCAAAGAGGTTGTCTCCTATTAGCTGCAGGTATGGCAGTCATATACCCTATACATAGGGCATCACTGAGGACTTCTTGGTGCTACTTTAGTACAGCTTTGCATTACAGAAAAGGTTAAGTAATATTTTGGGATGCAATAAATTTAATGTCATAATATCCAGACTGCCTGAAAGCAGTAGAAAGCTCACTGTTGTCGATTCACACATGGTGAAGAAGGGGATGAGACATGGGGCTGACTGCAGTGCTCTGGCCACAGCTTTCCCCTGCCTTTCCCCTGCTCTCCCATGTAACACTAAAAATCCAATATGCTGATAGAGGCTAGAGTAATCAAAAAAGTTGAATGCCTGAAGAACCAGAATCTTAGCACAACCTGGAAGGATTTCTAATAGCTAAGATCTCATTAAAAGATAGTGTTTGCATGTAAAGCCAGACAATAGTGAGATAGGCCCCGCAGGTTGTGATTGACAGTGCACCTGCACTCTTCATCCACTAGAGACCTACAGGTTTATGGATCAGCAGCCAAGGACATGACACTGCTTAATTTTGAACTGCAGAAATGCAGCACAATACTACATTTTCCTTCTCCTGTTTTTCTTGCAGCACAGGTGACCTTATTCCATCAGGATATTGACAACAAATGCAACTGCATCAGGTATTGTTATTGAAGTTGATTTCTGGCAAAAAATCTTCCTGTGTCCTTCTAGGCAGGAACAACTGTTGAATGTCAAGTTAGGTCTGCAGTAAATATTAAGGAAGTCAAGAGTCTTGTAGTGGCAGTTTGACGAGCAGAATGTATGTTTCATTATATTTTAAAGGTATTAAGAGTAGCTGAGATGTAATAATTGCTTTGCTGTTTTATTTTCCAGGCTCGTTGCTAAAACAGAATCAAGAATTTGTAATCTATTTCAAATAGAAAATAAGTCTCTGATTTCTAGTATTCTCTAAATCTTAGTTTTTACCAAAGAAAGAAAGCAATGCAAAGGCCTTTATATGGTAAAGATCTTAATGCTCTTTCCCTCAAGACATCTTTGAGAGCCCTTGAAAACACCATAGAAAGGGAATAAATGAATCTCCGATAAAATTCTTCAACAATCTTTGCAGCCCCAGGAGCAGTCCCCTTTCTCACTGATAGAAAAGCTATGTAAACATCCATCTTTTCTTCTGGTCTCTCAAGCAAGTCCTGTTTCTCGTTTGCCAAAGCTTCTAAACCTGCAGTTCTTTTAAAAAAATCCCTACTGCTAACAGGAGAAGTGATTTATTCCTGAAAGCGCTTACTTGTAGCTTTTGTGAGCTACCCTGAAGGTGGCAGCGGGGTCCCTACAGGCCTGCCCCCAACTATGATGGCGTAGCCCTGGTGTGGCCCTCTACATTCTCCTTCCTTTATATCCCTTAAATAAAAAAATAGAAATCTGTTCAACTTTTATCATTAAGGGCTTTGTAAATCCAGTTTTAGCCTTCATTTGCTTTTAAATTTCCCCTGAATTCCACATGTTCCATATCTCTCAGACAGCTATGCAATTAGTCAAACAACTAATTACTTTGTGCATTCCCCAAAGGAATGGTGGAAAGGCCATCAGGCTCTTCCTAGCCCATCTCTACTTTCCAGCTGGGAAACATAAAAATCGTAATCTATTTCTTACTCCATGAAACACTCTTTTCTATTTCTATAGGCTTCTGTTAAACTGAGCCAGACTCACAGAATATTATGGAGAAATTTTCCCAATTTTTACCCAATCTTCGTCTATAAAATTTCATGATGGATTGACCCTGGCTACGTGGCAGGTGCCTGCCAAACTGTTCTATCATTTACCCTCCTCAGCTAGACAGGGAAGAGAAAATATAACAAAAGGCTTGTGGCTAGAGAAAAGGACAGGAAGAGATCATTCACCAGTTATCACCACAGAATCACAGAATCACCAAACGGGTCAGGTTGGAAGGGACCACAGCAGGTCATCTGACCCAACCTCCCTGCTCAAGCAGGGTCATCCCAGAGCAAATGGTACAGGACTGGGTCCCAATGGTTCTTTAACATCTCCAGTGAGGGAGGCTCCACAGCCTCTTTGAGCAAATTGTTCCAGTGCTCGGTCACCTACACAATAACGAAATTCATCCTCATATTCAGGTCGAACCTCCTGTGCATCAGTTTCTTCCTGTTGCTTCTTGTTCTATTGCTCAGCACCACCAAGCAGAGCCTGGCTCTATCCTCATAACATTCTCCTGTCACATACTTGTAGACATTGATGAAGTCCCCTCTTAGATGTCTCTTCTCAAGGCTGAGTAGGCACAGATGCCTCAGCCTTTCCTCATAAGAGAGATGCTCCAGTCTCTCTATCACCTTTGTTGCTCTCCACTGGACCTGCTCCAGGAGCTCCATGTCTCTCTTGTGCTGAGGAGCCCAGAACTGGACACTGCACTCCAGATGTGACCTCACCAGGGCTGAGCAGAGGGGAAGGATCACCTTCCTGGACCTGTTGTCAGTGCTTTTCCCAATGCACCTGAGGATACCATTGGCTTTCTTAGCCACAAGGGCTCACTGCTGGCTCATGGACAGCTTGCTGTCCACCAGCACTCCCAGGTCCTTCTCCACAGAGCTGTTTTCCAGCAGGTCGGTCCCCAGCCTGTACTGGTGCATGGGGCTATTCCTCCCCAGGTGAAGGACCCTCCATTTACCTTTGTTTAATTTCAGACAGTTCTTCTCTGCCCATCTCCCCAGCCTGTCAAGGTCCTTCTGAAGGGCTGCACAGCCTTCAGGGGTGTCAGCCAGTCCTCACATCTTTGTGTCGTCAGTAAATTTGCTAAGGAGGCATCTGTCCCTTCATCCAAGTCAGTGATGGACAAGTTAAACAATACGGGCCCAGTATGGAACCTTGGGTGGCACCACAAGTGACAGGCCTCCAACAAAACCCTGTGTCACTGATTACAACCCTCTTGGATCTGCCATTCAGCCAGTTCTCAGTCTACCTCACTGTCCACCCATCCAGTCTACACTTCCTGAGTTTGCCTGTAGGGGTGTGTTGCCTTGGGCTTTTGCTAAAGCTTGTTTTCTATAAGCCTTCTGTTTTTAACCTTGGAGTCAGAGATTTTCTCACACAGTGTTATGTAAATAAAGCCGATGTTTACTTAAGTATTGGAATGTATATAAAAATAATGTAGTGTCAATAAACTGTAGCATTTTGCTTCTTTCTGCTGAACCTAGCAGGTGTAAAAGCCTCGTTATTGTGTCCCCACGGACACAGGGGTGTTGAGAGAGACAGTGTCGAAAGCCTTGCTGAACTCTGGGTCCTCCTTCTTGCCCTTTTTGAAGACCAGGGTGGCATTTGCTTTCTCCCAGTCCTCAAACACCTCTCCTGATCTCCACAACCTTTCAAAGATGAATAGTGAGCCAACTAGCTGTGGTGTCTGCCAGCTCTCTCATCACTAATGGATGCATCCCATCAGGGCCCATGGGCTTGTGTATGTCTTGTTTGCCTAGGTGAGCTCTAACTCAATCCTCCTTGACAAAGAGAAAGTTTTCCTTCCACCATTCCTTTATCTTGGTCTTCTGGGTTGGTCTTGTCCATGAAGTGAGACAAAAAAGATGTTCACTAACTCTGCCTTCTCTATGTCCTCTGTTAACAGGGTACCCACTTCATTTAGTAACAGGCCCACATTATCCTTTTTTTCCTTTTTTTAATTATATATTTGAAAAAGCTCTTCTTGTTGTCCTTAATATCCTTGACCACATTTAATTCCAGATGAGCCTTGACCTTTCTTGTCTCATTTCTCCTTTGACAACTTCTCTATACTCACTCCAGGTGGCCTTGATGCCTTAATAAAATAAAATGTTATCTGTGAACTAGGAACTTCACTGATTTGGCCAACAGAAAGACATACTCCAGTTCAAGAAGTTTTACCCCCCAAAGTGCTCATCTCCAGTAACACTCTGTTCTGTATTTCCTAACTCGGGTGCATGTCACTTACATACAGGTCTCTCCTTCTGACCACTTTGTTCAAGGCACGGAGATAGCCCCATTGTTGCAAGAACTGCTAAAGCTTTATGCAGTTGGAATGGCTGCAGGTGAAGTTTAATTACTATATCTTCAAATTTTTTAAAACCTCTGCTTTTTTGGTTTTTATATTTCTTTTACTACTCAGCTCAGAGCTTCCCCATGTCTAAAGGTTCTGCTATAACCTGTTTGCCAGCTTGTTGCTTGAGATTTCCACATCATTAGTTGTAGCAAATCTCCTGCTTCTTTTCATCTTCTCTCCTTCTTTTTAATAATTTATGAGACCTTCTACACATTTTTAATGCTCATTCCCCAGTCCAAGAAAGTCATGGCTCTCCATCTTTCCGCTCTGCTTAGCATGTTCACAGTNCTCTGTTGCCTTGGGCTTTTGCTAAAGCTTGTTTTCTATAAACCTTCTGTTTTTAACCTTGGAGTCAGAGATTTTCTCACACAGTGTTATGTAAATAAAGCCGATGTTTACTTAAGTATTGGAATGTGTATAAAAATAATGTAGTGTCAATAAACTGTAGCATTTTGCTTCTTTCTGCTGAACCTAGCAGGTGTAAAAGCCTCGTTATTGTGTCCCCACGGACACAGGGGTGTTGAGAGAGACAGTGTCGAAAGCCTTGCTGAACTCTGGGTCCTCCTTCTTGCCCTTTTTGAAGACCAGGGTGGCATTTGCTTTCTCCCAGTCCTCAAACACCTCTCCTGATCTCCACAACCTTTCAAAGATGAATAGTGAGCCAACTAGCTGTGGAGTCTGCCAGCTCTCTCATCACTAATGGATACATCCCATCAGGGCCCATGGGCTTGTGTATGTCTTGTTTGCCTAGGGGAGCTCTAACTCAATCCTCCTTGACAAAGAGAAAGTTTTCCTTCCACCATTCCTTTATCTTGGTCTTCTGGGTTGGTCTTGTCCATGAAGTGAGACAAAAAAGATGTTCACTAACTCTGCCTTCTCTATGTCCTCTGTTAACAGGGTACCCACTTCATTTAGTAACAGGCCCACATTATCCTTTTTTTCCTTTTTTTAATTATATATTTGAAAAAGCTCTTCTTGTTGTCCTTAATATCCTTGACCACATTTAATTCCAGATGAGCCTTGACCTTTCTTGTCTCATTTCTCCTTTGACAACTTCTCTATACTCACTCCAGGTGGCCTTGATGCCTTAATAAAATAAAATGTTATCTGTGAACTAGGAACTTCACTGATTTGGCCAACAGAAAGACATACTCCAGTTCAAGAAGTTTTACCCCCCAAAGTGCTCATCTCCAGTAACACTCTGTTCTGTATTTCCTAACTCGGGTGCATGTCACTTACATACAGGTCTCTCCTTCTGACCACTTTGTTCAAGGCACGGAGATAGCCCCATTGTTGCAAGAACTGCTAAAGCTTTATGCAGTTGGAATGGCTGCAGGTGAAGTTTAATTACTATATCTTCAAATTTTTTAAAACCTCTGCTTTTTTGGTTTTTATATTTCTTTTACTACTCAGCTCAGAGCTTCCCCATGTCTAAAGGTTCTGCTATAACCTGTTTGCCAGCTTGTTGCTTGAGATTTCCACATCATTAGTTGTAGCAAATCTCCTGCTTCTTTTCATCTTCTCTCCTTCTTTTTAATAATTTATGAGACCTTCTACACATTTTTAATGCTCATTCCCCAGTCCAAGAAAGTCATGGCTCTCCATCTTTCCGCTCTGCTTAGCATGTTCACAGTTGAGTATCATTAAAGGATGAGATCTATCCTTCCCTGAAAGGTGAAAAGGTCTTGCTGTTCAAAACATTGGTCCTGTTAAAGGACATCACCATATTTTCCAACTTTTCTCTCCAGCACAGGAGGCAGAACCCTGTGATTAGAAATTCAAATTTTTTCAATATGTCATGCCCGAAAAGACTGCCTATGAACTGATCACTTCCCGCACGTGCCATTTTTCAGTATTTTCTGTACTCATGTTTGTGAAACACAAAGCAGACATTTCTTCCCCCTGAAGGGAAGTATCTTGAGGTTGCTGTGTGCTAAAAGCCACCTATACAGGCCCTCAAATCATGCAATGCTCACCATTAGGATGTTCAGAAACACCACAAACAAATATCTGCCTGAAATATCCACAGTAACAAAACTGGAAAATACAAACAGTAATACAAACAGGACAGGGAGATGAAGTTGCATTATTCATCTAGAAAAGTTCAGAGGTACCTTTTAAATCACGCTGAACTGGACACCTTGAACTTCACACACAAGTAGCTCTGAGACTGCAAAGTGTTAGCAGACCCAGCGAATAGTATGTTTTATGTCTATTTTAACTCTAGAAGAAAGTTATCATTGACTTAGTAGAAAACTGAAATACAGAATTTGATGCTATGTCAAGAACTTCTTTCTACATTTAAAGCTTTCCCAAATGAACGGTCCTTACTGTAAATACAAAAATTGGCCCAGATTTCTCAGGTAGCTGGCAGATAAATTATAGATTTTGCATATATTTCTCTACAGTTTCAACAACTGGGACTGCACATATGCTGTGATATTCTACGAAAATATGTTCACTGTAAGAGGTTCTGACTGAGGCCTCAACTATCTATGGGATATCCAACTGGCTATGGATATCTGCCTTATTCATCCCTAGGGAGACACATCATTGGCATAAAACTTCTTCATGTTACTAGCTTCTGATGTTATTCCTCAAGTACTCATTTCTTAGATCCTTTTGTCTTGCCAAAACTGGGGTTTCCCTTTATATTACTAGATACAAAAGAATCTACAACACTTAAAAACTGATCTTGTTGGGGAATTCTTTTCCTCTAGAGCTGATGTCTGCACCAAGTACATGATTAGCATGATGCAGATGACAGTGAAGACAAAAGAGATCTGTTGAGACAAAGGAAACCTTTCATGTCTTTCCACTTTTAAGAAACAGAGAATTCAGCTATGTGACTACTAAATTTGCTTTTATGTTTCTGTTGCACGTCACTTCCACTGTTTGTGTCTTGACAATATTTGCCCAATTAATCCAAAAATTCCAGTTCTTTTTCATTGAAAAACTTTTTGAATGTGCTCTCCGCTTTATTGTCCAAGTTAATAATGAATATATTAAAGAACACCAGCAGCAGTATTAACTTCTGTGGTACGCCACTTGTGCCTGGCATCCAAATGGACTCCATACCACTGATAATAAACTTTTGAGCCCCAAAATTCCATCCATTTTTAAATTATTTTCTTCCATTTTTCCAGCCCATGTTTCATAAACTTGCTTGCGGGGAGGTTACGGTAGACAGTGTGAAAAAGCTTGTTAAAGACAAAACAAAGAGGATTCACCACTGAGCCAGTCATCTCACCATGGGAGGCTATGAGGTTGGATAGACGTGTTGTTTGTCACCAGTTCCTTTCCCCATTCAACACCTGGCCTGCAAGTCTTTCTTATTTTAGCTAATGATTTACCTGTAGAAGACCTTCTTGTTGTCCTTCATATTCTTTGCCAGATTTGGCTCCAAACAGACTTTAGTCTGAGCATGAAATGTCTTCGCAATAAAATTGACAATGTCAATTGACAATGACAGTGATTTTAATGAAACTCCCCATTTAGTAATAAATGTTCCATTGGAAAAAACTGGCTGAAAATACATTAGTAATTATACACTGCTTGCATACTCTGGCCCTGAGACCATTCAGCATGGTTTGGCTTCATCCATACCATCAAGTCCTCTCAGTCTTCAGAAGAGGTAATCATATGTCTGTTCCAAGTGAGCCAATGGGATAAACCCAAAACTATGACCAACACATTTTTTTTATGGCACTAGCAAAACAAAGCAAAAGCATGGCAGAGATTATTCTAAAAATGCAACAACGTGTGTGAAAGGCTTCCAGTGCCTAGACATATTTCATAGTTTCATTTAGTCTATGGCTTAAGCATAGCTTTTGTGGCTCAGTGTGACAGAATATGTACCTGAATATTTTACAATACAGCACTAAAGTGACTTTCATGGCATTATACTGATTTACAACATATGCAGATACACGACTACTAAACATTTTATTAAAAATGAGGTGGGTTGTGTATATACACCTCTGATTACTGTTCCCAACTGGGACACATCCTTTATTATGCAGGGTTTAATCCAGGTCCCTTTGAATCTACCCCAGTGAGTTTATTAGCATTGTACTCCTGTCCTAAGGCTAAGACAAGGTTTGTCACCCCAGAATATATGTTGTCATACTAATTGTACAGTCTATTTTCTGCTGATTTTAGCTTTCCAGGCTTGTCCTGCTTTGAGGTTTGCACCAAGACGAGATGTGTAAGATGACCAGAACAGAGGATGAATAAGGCACCTTCTTGCCCTTTTTACTATCAGGTTAAGTGTTGAAATAAGACAGGGGCTTGCCTGCCACTCTGTGCTTGGACCTACCTATATTGGCAATTAACTCTTGCTAAAACATCACATAGCACTGATTCAATATTTTAATAGGTTCATACGAACACCATGGCATTCAACACTACGGTACAAATACAAAAATAAGACCCCATGTCCTCTTGGGCTAAGAATCCTTCAAAGGAGAAGTGGAATGGTCAAGCTAACTGTTACTGCATGCCCTACATGACCCCACTGAAAATTAAATGTTGCAGAGAGCAAATGCCAGCGCCAAGCTGCGCCTGGCATACCTTCAGGGGCAGACATTACATTTACCCATGGGTCACCCACGGATCTGCTTTAATTTCAGCTGCCTCTCCTGAGCTTTGTGAACAAAAAACATGAATGAGACTAATTCTCCCTGCATCCCCTGTGAAGGGCTCACAGCACAGCCAGCATGCATCCAGGCTGCATCAGCCAATAACAGCATGTGGTTTAGAAGTATGAAATACAGACACGACTCTGTTCCCATGGAAGGCAGACTGGCACAATGCTGCTGACTGTTTGCCTCCTGCACCTATGTGTATTCTGATAGGTGATCACATTTTTCTAAAGAAACCTGCTTATTTATGTAAACAATAAATTATTCCCTGTGACTTTATTTTCGAATTGACTTCAGAGTATTTCACACATATTATACTACATAACTAACATCTTAATACCGTGCATTTTTACAATATACTGCTACTGAAACAGTAGGAATGTATTGAAAATATGATGAGCTGTGTTAGCTGAGCATTAAGGTTAGTTAGAATTAGTAAAAATAAACATTAAGAAGTTTGATTCTATACTTTCTCCTGCTCATAACCTACAGAAGTTTTATTGTTTTACATCACACACTTATTATTTCCAATGTGTTTCAAGATAGAATATAAAAGGTCATTCCTGGATATAAAATTATGACTGAGGACAGAAGAGAGAGGAATTATATTTTTTTCATCTGACAAGCAGACCAGGCTTAGGGAAAAAAGATCAAGAATTATATCTTTGCCACTACTGCATGTACACAAGATGATTCAAACTATCCTGTAGTCAAGTGCTGCATTATAAGATAAATGTTTCCTGGGTGAAATTCGGTGGCTCAGCTGTGACAGCACTCCTTACTCACTTGCAGCTATGTAATACAACCCTACTCCATTCATTAAAGTTGTAGAAATAAAACTGGAAGATAATTTGTCCTTCAGTTATTTCATAGATATACATAGAACATACATTTACCTGGATCTAAGTACTGCAGGGTTTTTATTTATGAGGGCATGTGCAGAGGAGAGAAAGTGCTTGCTTTTCAAACTCATGAGGGCTAACAAAGTAACTCCTGCTCTCAGGAAAAGCCAAGAACTGTTCTTGTAATACTGTCCTGAGAAAATTGGTAGAGCAGGTGAAGATAACACCCTCCCCATGGAGTAAAAGTTTGAGGAACTGATCTGTTTTAGAGCACTCAGTAGCCATAAATCCACTTTAAATTTAACCACGTGTTTGTGTAGAGATCTGAAAAATATAATCATTCCTTCAACCTTTCCTGAGACTGAATATTTTCTCTTTTCTCTCAGTGGAACAAATGGGCTACAGCTAAGCCATAGAAGCACTTCCTGACTCCTTTTTGTGGGCATAAGCCTCAGCTATATCTCAAAGTGAAACCCATTTAGCCACCCCTACCAGATACAATTTCCACCAAAAAAAAGAGATACCAGGTGGACATTGGTACACTCCAACAGTGCACATGAGTGCAGATGCAGGCAGAGCTGATGCCCTAGAATGTGTTTCTTCAGGAAGTTCAGCATGGTAAGAGAACTTTTTTTTTTTCCACTTGCAGGCTACTACTGATGTCTGCAACACCACAAATTACAGCAGATTATAAATGCCTTGCCTGGTTGCATCAATTAACTGGGTGAAAATGTACTGTGACTGGGTAGCTGAAACTGCAGTGAGAAGACAAAGCCACCAATGACTCAATCCTGCCTTCTTTGTTAGAAAAGTACTGGTTTTCTAAAATGCCCCTCTTAAAGGATCAGAACATCACACTAAGTCCCTAAAAATTAAAAACCTGAGAAAAGCTTGTTTAGAGCAAAATAACAGTGTGTTCCCTTGGAGGTAGAATTCAAGATTATTATCATTATTTCAATTTGTGAAATTGCCTATGAAACCATGATCTTTCCATCTTTTTTTCACTTGAATTTTTCAAGCCATCTTCAATTTAAGGAAGATTTTTCATCAGGAGTAACATTCTCTATAAGAGAAAATATGAGAGATACTACAAACAATGTGCCTGTCCCTCAAATTAGTCTGCTGTCTAGGGGAGTCCCTGCTAGACCTTACAGTGGTAGCAGTTACAGGCAGAATCTATGCAATGTTTGGTAGTTATAACCTTTGCAGGTTTAATTGTAAGCTGGGGCCAACTGAAAAGGAAAGCTACACAAAAGTCTTTAGAAAAAAATTTGCAGACCCTTATACAATACTAAGTATCATCCTAAATGGAGTTCTGCACTTAGAGTACTGAAATTATATAAAATATTTAGCAAAGTGAAAGTGTTTTCATTTGTGGTTTTTTCCACTACAATATTCAGAACCCATTTTTCCTTTTTGGGGTGGGTGTGTAATAGTTTCCAAAATATCCTGTCTTAAAGTAATCTTCTGAAGTTTACTGGTTTCTATTTAGAAACATTTCACAGACTTTTAAGAAGCAGCACATAACAGATATTCATTCATTCCTAACTAGTTGCACTCACATTTTACAAGATTGCACAAGAACTCCAGTCCCAGGAAAGGTTCTGCCAGGAAAGGTTCTGTCATGGTTAAAAAAGCTCTGATGTTTTATGGCCAGTTCCCCATCACAGGTTGAAAACATATGCACTGTCACATGTTATACTAAAGGGGAATGCAGGCTGCAAGGACACTGGTGTGCCTTCCTGTCCCAGCCCATCTGCTGTGATTCCTTTGTAAGATTAAAGGATTTAGCTTGGGTTATGTCTATTTACTGTGACAGGATAACAGGTGTGCTTGTGGCAAAGCAGGAGAAGATCCCATTAGCACATACACACAAGCCTGAGTGGCTCTAACTTTTCAAGTAAAGAGTCAATACTCATACAGGATATTCTGCCATTGGTACTAGTGTGTTTTCATGCAATCTGACGTTTCTGGAAGACAAAGACATATCTGTACCAACTAATGGAAACAGTACACACAGTATATGTTTTCCTATTTCACTTCACTATTTTTGTCAACCACAGAATATAAAATATATTTAAATTTCATTCTATCTAGCATGCTAAAAATGTTGCCATGGATAAAAATTATTTGTCATTGGGAATCTTAATTTACTAGCACCAACTCTGCAAGATATTTCTGTCAATGGACTAATTGAAATGACAGCAAGGCACTCGTGGAAGGGCTTCATTTATATTTAGAATTATTGTTTTTCTTTAAATGGTAAAATAAGAGGAATTCCTCAATGAAGCTCCTAATTGTCACATGCTCTTTTAAGAAACACTTGTGAAAATTCAGACAACATGATTTACTGGAGGTATCCTATTAGAGCAAGACATTGGACTGGGCCAGTTGCAGCATCTGAGTGTTTCCAGTGCAGTCTTGGTAACTTTACCCTCTCAACTCCAAATAATGCAACAACTACCAGCTTCTCTGTGAAGACTCGTTAACCACAG
Source organism: Platysteira castanea (assembly GCA_013397175.1). Taxonomy (NCBI): domain Eukaryota; kingdom Metazoa; phylum Chordata; class Aves; order Passeriformes; genus Platysteira; species Platysteira castanea. Next base: position 272,067 of record VYXC01005571.1, on the reverse strand, counting down.
GCCTTGGGAATCACCTTGATAAAACTTCATTCTTCCACTTTACAAAAAAACACAGGGCTGGAAGCTTTAGTAAAAAAACTAATGACACATTCAGCCCGGCAGATACAGAAAACCAATATCTAAGAGCTATAGATTTATTCTGTAGCATGTTTTTCAATCATCCCATGCCCGCAGATAACCACCTTGGAATGTTTACAGACGTTATAGTAGTTCATGGGTTCCACACTTGTTGTGGTTTTTTTTGTACAGATCCATCTTTACACCTGGACAAATATTCAGCTTGGGCAAACCAGTATAGTTCAGAGAAAGCCAAGAGACTTGATTTTTATTTGAGTTACCCCATCTGAGAATACAGCTCTTAATTGCACTCTCAACCTCTTAAGAAAGGCAATATAGCTTGATATACTTTCCACAAGATGGTTTATCTGTTCCCAGATGAATGGCTTCTTTGAGCTGTTACCAGAATACCCTAGACTCCTAAAATAATCATCCTAAACTGACTTTCCAGCACAAGGTCTACTTCCTCATTTCCTTATAATTCACATGCAGCTACTCAAGACCCTCTAGCCAACTGTACTGTTTGTATATTTGTTCTAACATTCTATCAGCCTGAACTATATATCCAGTTCCTCCTCCAGTGTATAATAGCACTGGAAAGATTAAATATTGATTTTCCCATATTACTTTAAATTATTTAGGGAAAAATGCATTCTTTTGAAATTATGAGTTTCAATATAGTGCAGTAGGTTTTATTCAGATTTATCATGCACCATGTTTTACAGTATGAAAATACTGTGGACACTGAACATTTTGCATTACTCTGTTGACCATGTAGTAAGAATAGTCAGAAATAATCTGCTAATGAAATTGCATGAGTTTCAACCGTGGAATTATGAGGTTGGATTTTTTTCATTGGATTCTAGTGCAAGTTAAAAAATATTGCAATTAAAGACTTGGAGCCTGAATGCCTTTACTTATTTATTGAATTGGTATGACATAGCTTATTCCGTGTAATCTCACAATAGTCCTCATTTCCTAGTGTGCTTCAGTTTTATGCAAAGAATATGTCTTGAAATAAAAGAGCACTCTATTCTGAAGACCATCTCCTCAGTTTGATAGTCAGATTTAAGCTGATGCAGACAACTAGAATGTCCAATAATTTATAAATTTTAAATTTATAAATTTTAAATTTATATTGCAGTCAGTCCTTTGTTATGAGACCATCAAGGGAGGAAAACCATATAGATGGAAACAATTTTTTTTTTACTTTTGGCCTGGGGTTAGATTGGAAAGGGTGAGTGTGAAGAGCTTCTGGTCCTATTACCAAGCTCTCAGCAACACAGTCTTTAGTCCCACACTCCAGGATAAAATTATCACCTACACTGCACTGAGGATTTACATTCTCTAGACTGTTTTTTCTTAATATGTGGTAATTAGGGTACTTCTTCATCACAAGAACAATCTAAAACAAAATACTGTTGCTGCTGCCCTATGAAATAAATCATTGTAAATATGCAGATATACACAAATTAAATCACAAGGTAGAGCCTCAAATAACAAAAAACCACCCTCAAACCCCATCTAAATTCAAACCATAAAATACAAATTTCCTCTTAGGAAGCCATAACGACTGTAAAAGGTCCAAAAAGGTAAGTAATTTCCATAAGCAAGATGTATATTTTATAAATTCATGCAGGTCATGCCCTCTAAGATACATGTTTCACATTTATTTCATGATTTTTTTTTTCAAATTCTTTCTTCCAATATTTTATAGGACTTTTAAATTGTGCTACAAAGAATTAAGGGCAGGGTAATGGTGTGTGCTTAAAGTGCCACAAAGAAGAGAGGGGTTGTTAATTTGTAAGATATGGCTGTTCCCAAGACCTCCAGCCTTGAGAAAAAGAGTAGCTATAAGGAAAATCCTGATGGGGAAACTTTTCAGTTATTTGGTTCACTCGGTGCCCAGAGGCAAAACCACATGCATTTAATACACAGTATTTTGGTCACGGCTACCTCAGTCCTTGCTGCTACAACTGCTCTGCTTGTGTGGGAGAAGTAAATATTCACCGCTCTAGAAAGTTCGAGGAAGCCTCTCAGTGTAGTCATTGAATGGTTCCCACATGATTAACCTCCATCCAGTGACACCACAAAATACTTAAACAATTCCGGACTATCCTTGAAATGCTTCCTAAGTACATTTGAACTGTTGTTAACTGTGCCTAAACAGGATTCCATGTAAAAATGAGCATCTAAATAAATAATATTAATTTCAGTTTTCAGAAGACAGTACAACTTTCTCTCTCCCCTTCGTGCTATAAGACATTTTATGGTATGCAATAGCATCATTCAATCAACATTTTCTCATATAAAAATGTATTTTGATACATTTTATTTCTGGAATTTAATTTTTTTTACATGGCCTTGTTAGGAAAGGCTTCTTTCTTTGTTTTTCCTGAAAGGAGTTATTTGGGTTTTAAATTAATTTTCCAGTACATGATTTGCAACAATCATGTCTTTATTCACGTGCTCCCAGGTTCTTCCACTGTACTTTGTGTACCCAGCTTAAGTACTTCAATAAATAAAATAATCACTCAATCAGTTTGTCATAGTCACTGCAGCAAAATATTCACTGTTATGAAGAGGTGCCACTCTATTCCAGTTAACTGCAAGGAAAATTCTGATGATTTCTGTGTTTGTCAGTTCTTTAGTCTTAATCCCGCAGGTTAGACGGTTAAAGTTGAGAAATGCCTCCATCTGACCCTGAGAGCCAACTGTAATAATGCTCACAGAGAAGTGGGCAGAGGCAGGAAAACAAGAGATGCCTTACTGATTACTGAGGTATCGCTGTGGTCGTGGCCACTTCTGGCCAGTGAAACAACCACCTTGGATGTCAGGAATGGGAATATCTACAAGGCAGTTATACTTTTGGACTTCCAATACCCTGAGCACTGCTTTAGGAAAAAAGTTTCCATGATCAAGGCAGAAGAGGGGAACTAAGTTGCCATTAAATGCTGGCAGCTAAAAGAAAGTGGCAAGAGGGTTGGTTTTGGGTTCTTTTCCCTAATAATTAAAGAAAATCTTAGTTGTCTTTAAACTTTATTATTTTTCTTTTAGAATTCTGACATACCTTAGTGCGTGGGGTGTTTTTCAGTCAACATTACAGTTTTCCATGGAAGCAATTCAGAAATGAAACAGTAAATAAAATCTGTTTCTAATTCTGTATGGGCAGAATAGGCAAAAAAATATTTGCTACTACATTTTTTGGTTTGTACTATAAATTCTTTTTCATGAGAATGTTTTAAAGAAAATTTTTACAAGTCAACTTCAGATCTCATGGCCAGAGTACTGCAGTGTTCACGACAGAGCTTATTTATGTGTTAAGCATGAGCAATGTGTTCCAAAATGTGTCTTAAATGTCTTAACACCTCAGTACAAATAATAATGAAGAGCAAAAGCAAACAACTCATTGAGAGACAAAATTATCCATAACCTGAGGAAACCTTTCATTCAATGTGATTCTTTCCAAAAGAAATCTTCCAATTCAAAAGCATGGAGACATTTTTTTTCAACGTTGTCACTTTCTTCTGCTGGTCTGTGTGAAATCTTTTAACTTGAATAAGAATTAAGGAAATAAAAAAAATTATCCAGAAAAAAACCTCAACTGATACCAACATTTTGATATCAACTGTTACTAAATTTGCAAGGGTCAGTAAGCCTAGAAAAATAAAATTTTACCACAGACTATAGGTGAAAAAGACCTCTGTTGTTACAGTTAACTTAGGAAAGTATAGGCCACCTATTTTTCCTGTGATCTCTTCAAAAAGAGCCTGGATTAGCCAGGTAAGATGGCAAATTCTACATCAATGTTGATAACAATATCTACATACTCTGATATTCATAGTGGTCTGATAGATTTCATAGGAGCTAATAAAGCCACCTGTCTTCAGGATTCAGTTTGCAAAATATGTTAGATTCAGCAATGACATTTTTCATCTTGGTTTTTCTTTTCCCTGTCTTCTCATATGCTGTTCCATTTTCATCTTCAAGCATTCAAAGTTAGCTTCTATTTCATGCACGTGAGTCCATGAATTCCATTAATCCTTCTTAGGTTCTGAAATGCAGCTGTCTTTCCATAGCAACAATCAAGTAAGAAGACCTTATAAAACATCTCTTGTCCACAGCAGACATCTCCTGTGTCCAAAATGACAGATATATCAATGTCAACACTTCAGATATTAGCATTCATGGGTAAATCTTGGATTTTTTTACCAAGATTAGGCTTCAGACAAAGTAAAAATAAGGTTTTACAAGAACCTGCTTTGCCAAAAATCCACATACACAAAAAAAATCAGAAAACCATAACAGTTTAGGAGGGGCAGAAGGAAGGACAAAGGAAGAAATCTTCCTTTTTCTTCTTTTTCTTTTTTTTTTTTTTTTTTTTTTTTTTTTTTTTTTTTTTTTTNTTGTTTGTTTGTTTGTTTGTTTGTTTGTTTGTTTTTGGTTGGTTGGTTGACTGGTTGGTTGGGTTTTTTTGTTAAGAACAGGTGCCATCAGGCAGCTGAGAAAGTCACAGCTGCAATAAGTTTCCAGATCTGCATGGGCACTGGAAGAGCATGTGTGTATGCACATATAATACGTCTAGAGCTTCCCACTGCAGAGCAAGAACTTTAATCCCAGCCAAGCAAGGCTGCCTGGGGTATGCAGAGTGTAGTAACTGACATGAGTTTCAGTGAAAGCAAGCCCACAGGATCACCCGAAAAACGAGTGTCAAGAGAATGTTAAAAAAGAAACTTAGATATAGTTATAACACTGGGGAGATATGGGTGGTAGGAAGAGGTAGTATCTTTTATTAAATCGGCTGATATGGTTGAAAAAGTGGTAAACTTTCAGTCTCAAAGTCCCTTCATCAAGTCCTTACTGGTCCTCCTATAATTCACAAATTTTTATCATCCACTTGCATGAAAACGGTTGAAAAGAACTTTATTCGAATGCCAATAAGGCATTCTTTTCCCTTTTCACCACATTTGGGCTTGTGTTTTTAACCATGAAGAAAAGGAAGTGATAAAGTAGACTAGGACAATGGTTACAATAAAAAAATACTATAAATGAATTGAAACATTGAAAAGCAAAGAATCCCAGTTTTGGTTTTGGACCATATCATAGTTACATCTGAAACGTACTGACCCAAAGCACAATGACCTGAGAAATTTTCACAAACCTCTATAAGAAATGCATAGATAAACTGGAGAATAAAACTAGAGCAAAAAATTACCTCATCTTTTTAATAGTTTTTTTCCTGGGATTTATTATAAGCCTTGGCAGCTTGTGCTGACAAAAAACTTGGACCACCTATGCATAAATATATTCACACATCTATCCCTCCTCCAAACAGTCCAGTTCTGCCTGGGAAGTGGTTGGTTTTAGCTCACATTTTAATGTTTGCTTTAAAACAAACAAGTGCCAGCTGTAACACAATCCAGAAATTACCTCTCTCTCAGAAGTGACCATTTCAACAATAACTGAAATATGAAAAAGTCAGTGACATTTGAAGAAATAGCCAAGAGTTAACTTTTTTTCTCCTGCATCCAGGGATTTTAAGAATAGTGCTTAGTAAATCAGTGAATCTTCCTTGTAAAAGATTTGCTTAAAGTTGACAAAGTTTTCTGGAGTTTCCTGGTGACTGAAGAGTGAAAATTCAATAGTTTTTTTCTGTTTGTTTGTTCTCAAAATAAGCAAAGTCATAGAACTGCAAAGATGGAAAATTATTTTGAGACAGCTGATGTGGGAACACCTGAATAAGCGCATCAACTGTAGATAGTAGACATGAATTCAGACAGACTTGGACAAGTAGCATACCTGAGGTTAAAGGTGTTTTTAGGGGTATAAATATCCGGGTGAGTAAGCAAAATTCAGGGGTTTTTTAATACTGTTCAATTTAGCAAAACATTTGACATGGCTTCCATGTGAAGGGGTGAAGATGCTGGCTACTGGGTGGGAAGAGGGTACTCCACGATTCAGCGCAGAACCACGCTAATGATGCCCAAGTTTGGTCCAAGCGGTTGGGTACAGCACGGAGACCTGACACTTCATGGGTCTGCATGGCACTGCTTGGGCACACGTAGAAGTAACAGCTAAGCTTCCAGAAGCAGTGGTGTGCTTCTCGTCAGTGTGCTCTGCCCATAGCTCATTAACCATTTCCTTGTCACAGGACTGCTCTGCCACCCCCCAATCCAAAAACTGCTTGAGAAGGTCTTCCTATTACTTTGTGTGAGAACAGGCTAGAGACACGAGATAGCAACAGATACTTTAAACCAGATTATTATGAAAAATTACCTGAGAGGCCTGTTTTTCAGTACATGGCTTGTATGTATCTGTGAGTGGAAGATTTAGGCAAGTACATGAAAATCACAAAATCTGAGTTAGTTTTTGTTGAAGCACGCAAATTCTTCAGTCTGAATGAAGGTAGATAGGCTTATATAAAGACTTAGTCCTGAAAGAGATTTCTTACAACAAGTTTTAAGAGAAGTAAGGAACTTGCTAGCATCAGGAAATAAAAGAAAAAGAAAGCTGATAGAAAACAAAATAATTCAGTATGTTATGGCAACACTTTTTTCTTGTTTTGATGGAATACCTATGACTATCAGAGATGAAAATAAGCAGTGCTGTGCAAACTTTACAGGGGCTTTGAAACATTTCTTCTGTTTGTCCCACTGCTGAAGGCTAGACCATTTTGATAAAGAGAACTCAACACACACTAAGCAGTTTTTCTCTCCTAACTTCTCGAAAAAAAAAAAAAATCCTTCAGTTTTAAATAGAATATTAGGGGCATCTTATGACAGCTATACGTCTGAAAAAGTTTAAGGAGTCCAGAGCTATCTTCATCTATATTGCTAGAAATCATTGTAACCATCTGAGAAGCAATCTTGCCTTACACTTATGTCATAATGGAGACAAAAATAGCTTGTAACATGGTCTGAAAGTCATTCAAAGAGATATTTAGAATTATCATCCAGCTTCATCTGCACTTTCAAAGATCTTTCTCTTTAGCCTGCTGATAATAAATGTCAGAAAGAAAAAGCATCTTCTCTGCAGCAGACTTAACAATCTGTCATCCCTTGAAAATGATAGACATCCACAGTAGGAGATTACAGTATCAACGACTGAAACTTAAATCCATCTAACTTGAAAAAAACTTCTCCTAACACCTGAACAACCATTTTTTGCAAAGAGCAAAGCCATCCATAGATAACTTCTCTTACTGGTAATAACCTTGTGTTACTCCTACCACAGCTGTACCAGGTATGGAGTTTTCAGCCTTTCTTTGGTGATATAGGTAATACTATTTAACAGGTGTTGGAAATAATAAGTTTTCAGCTGTAAGCAGTGTGCCTATCACCGGGCTCTCATCACAATATCAGTCACTTAGACACAAAGATCCATCACAAACCACTCATAAGATTCAAACCCTGAAAGATAGTTTTAGAAAAGAATTGAGAGAAACAAAAGGTGTTGCTTCACAACAAATCTGTTGTTTCATTCTAGCTGTGTCTCCAGTACTAACACAGAAGAAACATCAATAGGCTTACCAGAAACAGGAAGGGAGGGACCAACAGACACAATTTGGTCTTCTGCCCTGTCCTAAGTAAGAAGAAAAGCATAAAGAATGAATATGGAAATCTATTTTGGAAATGTCCATGAGACTGCTGAGAGATTTTCAGACTAATGATTCCATTCTCATAGTAGCTAAAACAAGTCAAGTCAGGGGCAGGTTGTATCAGATCAGCTACAAAACAAGACATTTTAAATTTATAGTGTCAAATGGCAGGCTAGTGAAAGCCTTCAGTGACACTCCTGGTGTCTGACCACTCAAAAACCTGAAGGGTTGAGATTATTTACTGGTGATTTGCCTCTGCAGTGGTCCTGCAACCAGTTATCTTTGCCTCTATCAGCTGCTCAGGAGACAGTGCAGTCATATTCTTTGATAAAGGTTATATCACATTCCTCTGTCATTCCACATTTCATTGCTGCTTTATTTCCTGTCTTCAAGGCCCAGCAGCAACTATGATACCCACTGTGATCTCGATGGCATTAAATCTCTTCCCCCTACAGCGCATGTCTACAGCCTTAGACCAGTCAGAGTGCAGCATCCCAGGTATTTTCCATGGCTGCAGTAGGCCCAGGCTGGCTCAGCCCCTGAAGCGCTTCCCTTTTGGAGTTCAGACCAGCATGTGCACTCAGTGATTCAACCACATTTGACTGTAGCTTAATTGAAACGAAGCAATTATTAATCTCATCAGGGAAAACAAAACATAACACAGGCAAGGTGGATAATGCAACAAACAATCTACAAGTGTTTCTGTCTCTCCTGAGACTGAGATTGATGTCTTCCTGTACAATTTGATAGCCAGTCAGTGTGGGCAATACCTCCCTCTTTCTCCCTGTCTCCCAAGAATATTTTTTCCCACTTCTGAGCTCATGAGACTGTCCTCTGCCTTTTTAACTTGCTAAATGTTTTATGTCCACAATCTCCCAAAAATCTGACAGTGAGACTGGAGACCTTGCTTCACAAAGGCAAAATTTACAAGTGACTGGGTTTATAGTGACTCTGGCAGAGCAATCTGAACATACTGCCCACTTTCCAGGTTGCTTGAGGTTTGTACTTCTCAGAATTAGTCCCTTATACCCACAGAGCAAACTACATAACAGCAAATAGCTGTGTACACAACAATGACAACACAGCACAGCCATCGTCCCATCCTTCTCACAGATAACCACAAAACAGAGACAAGTGAGTGCTGCTCGCAGCCTGGCTACAGATGCAGCCTTCTGTCTGCCTGTAGGGAAAGTTGCTGCAGCAATATGCATCAGTGAGTAAAAGGTACAATAAGTTGTAAAGTAGGAATGACATCAAGTTAGCCAACTACTGCTCAGTCTCCAAAAGATTTAATGTTCATGATGATTTTACTCTGTCAGCAAATGAGGTGATCAAAGCACTCTGCCTTAAAGGAGAGGAGAAAGGATTTTCCTTTCAGCTGCCTTAATCCTGTGTATTATTTCCAGATTTCCTGATTAGATTTGACAACCCTGAGGTTTGTTTTTTTTGCCTCCATGACTTTAACTAAAGCTAAGAATTCTTCCTTGTCCTACTGGAGTCACCATGTTACTTTCCTCCTCCCAGGAACAACCCAGTTGGCAAATCCATGTATTTTCCTGATGTTGTAGTAGTCAAAGGTATCATATGATGCAGGCTTTGACTTTATTTCCTGGTTTCAGAAACTATGTCTGCCTCCCCCCACAGTTTACCTACAAAGAAATAAAGGACACCCAGCCTCACAGAAGATGCTTTTTGATTTTTCTAAAGGAATGATTTGTCCCTTTCTGAACAACTGCCCATTACAAGCAGATTTCTGCCCTCCACTTCCACTCAGTGACCTGACTTGTGCTTACTACTGTGATTCTGCAACTTCAACAAGCACTCAGGAATTACACTGGAAAACGCCATCCTCGTCTTTCTGAAATACTGATGTCAGCTTACCTCTGGCACTGTGCCTTCTCCCAGGGTGTATCAGACCAGCCACAAAATTTTGATTCAGACATTCCTTGTTTCCCTTTCAAAACACCAGAAATTACATTTGACCTGTCTTTAAAAAAACAAGTTGTTCCTACAGAGGATGCCAGGAACAAAAATTCCTTCTAAAGAAACTTTCCTTCTATTCCATCTCTGTCTTGCTCTAACAACTGGATGAAGGGAATGAGATCCTCAAAGTCCATTTCAAAGTCCATTTTACTGTTGTTCTTAATATGGAAACTAACAAAAGTAGTCTTAGCCCATGACTAGAGTTTCTCCATGGTCTAACACAATTATCTGATTACAGCAAATTCTAGACAGATTTTTTTCTTTAGTCTGGGCAACTTCCTCATTATATCACCTCTTTTCCTCTCAGTCTTGAAAATTATGAAGAAAAATGGATGGTTAAAAAAGGGCAGACTAAAATTAGACTTCTAAGTAAATTTGTGGTGGTGCTGAGCACTTTTTGTCTGTAAATGTCTTTGCTTTCTTCTTTTTTTGCTGATGCATTTTGGCTACTTGGTATTTTTACAATAATATCCCTAGATGCTTATCTTCAGAGCCCCCTGCTCAGTGAAACACCCTGAATAGTATCTTTCCCTGCATTCCTCACAAGAAAGCTACTAGTAATCCTTGCAGTATAAATAATCTTCTTTGTAGTAGAGACTGTAGCACAAAAACCAGCTACAGCTACTCAGCATAGAATCATAGAATCATGGAATTGTTTGGGAATTTGGAATCACCTTTAAGGGTCATTTACTCCAACCCCCCTGCCATGGGCAGAAACACCAACTAAATCAAAGGGGTCAAAGCCCCATCCAACCTGGCCTTGAACATTTCCAGTGATGGGATATCCAAAATTTCCCTGGGAAATCTCTATCCCATCACCTTTATCATAAAAAATTTCTTCCTAATGTCCTATCTAAATATACCCTAATTCAGTTTAAAACCACTGTCCCTTGTCCTGTCACCACCAGCCTTGGTAAAAAACTCTCTAATCTACTTTCTTTAAGATCTTTGTATATTGAAATGCCACAATAACGTCTCCCTGAAGCCTCCTCTTCTCCAGGCTGAACAATCCCCACTATCTCAGCTGTCTTCTGATCATTTTTGTGGCCCTCCACTGGACCCACTCTAAGTCCATGTCTTTCCTGTACTGCAGATCCCAGACCCAGCAGTACTTCAGGTGAGGGTCTCATGAGAGTGGAGTAAACACACATAAACATACTGCAAAAACATACCCCGACTGCCAGATGTAAGCATGCTTATTATGCCCTTACCAAGCTGTTTAGCAATTCCACGTGAATGCTAACATACAAGAAATGCCTTTCCTTTTCTAGGTGTACACTTATCTTATACCTGTAAAAAGTGATTCCAGGTACAATTTAACCTGTTAGACGAATGATTCACAGCACAAAATACACTTTACTGACACTGCTCTTTGCACGTGATTTTAACAGATTTTAACAGGTATGTCCAGATCTCAAAAATTTTGATGAATAGTTGATATAGTACCTGTATGGCTGGCCACAAACTAAGGAATTTTTAATTTCTGATATTTTCTCTTCATAAGTATAGGTTTGTGGGATTAGATTCACCCCACAAATATCTGCACGGTGGTGAATAAGAAAGTAGGAGTACATATCTCTTTCATAACCTTACTAGGAGAGGATATTTCATTCTCATGGCGTAATAAAATGAGTGTTTATTGCTGACACCAATGCTTCTTTCAAAGGAGGGTGAATACTCTTGAATTCAAATAATGTTTCTTTCTTTATGAGAGACCAAAGTGTAGTGTACTCTCTGCACAACTTAAGAACAGAAAGTGAGTACCCTGAAGATGAATACTGAACACATGAAAGGTTGCAAGAGAATGTGGTTCCTCTTTCAGCTGCATTTCACTTTGAATTCCCAGTTAGGAAATACAAAACTCTTAAGCAAATATGGAACCAGAAACTCAGTATGTTTTTTTTTTTTTTAGAGTAAGGCAAAAATGTTGTCTTTTATGGAACATTTAAGTGTAATTAATTAGCTCAATCCAGAATAACAGCTTACATAATTAAGTATCAATTGTCATGGGGACTTAAAAAGCTATTTTACCTATTATGCAGATTGTTTATTGGCATTTATACTCTGGAAATCTATACAGATTTCTCTTTAATACTTACATACTTTGTAAATATAAAGAGACTGAGCAGAGAAAATATATAGTTTACTTTGCCTACATAAGATGGATGGGACCTGTATTTTCTTAGAAAGTAAAGGTAACCCTTATTAGCATTGGCTCACATTATACATTACCCATTTATTGCAATTATACATTATCAGTTTCTCATACTGCAGAAATTATACAAGTCCAGAATTTCTACATTTTCTGTGTTTAATTTCTGACATTTTTTTTGTTAGTGGTCAAAGGATGCATTGCAATAAAGTATAAAAAAAAATGATTTCACAGCAAATGTTTTTGATTGATAGACAAGAAACTTGCTTACCTTTTAAGCCTTTAAATCATGTCAATTTATATCATAGCCATATTTGGTGCCATAAAAAAATAGATAGCCACAAATATAAAGTGGAGATTCCCATAGAGCAAAGAAGATTCTCCACATTTAGAGTAACAATTCATTTCTTTATGATCAGCATCCATCCATATACACAGTAGAACTGAAATTACCTTCAGATACTTGGATTAACTGCAGAAAATATAGAAGTGCCTTTCTGTAAATAGTGAGAGTTGTTTAACATTTTGGAGACATTGAAGATTCATGCCTCCATCATAATTTTTCAACAGTTAAATATTTCACCTTAATTGAAGAAGCAAGGCAGAGAACAAGTTTGTGCAAATCTATTATTAACCACTACGACTGCTTAATTTTGTGTTTAGATGCTTTATTAATCTCTAAAATATATTGTAATTGACAGACATTATCTTAGTAGGGTTCCATTCAAAACAATATTTATTACAGATTGGTAATACTTCCCCACTGAGAATATGATGTTGTACTTGGGGATAATCTAGCACAATTATCCCATAAATAAAGTGAATGTGTTATCATTTTTACAATGTGATGTCTTGATCCAAAAACTTTTCTAAATATTTAAGAAATAACAAAGAGTTTGCAGCTCAACAATATTATTAATTTATTAATTTATTATCGAAGATACATTCATTAGCAAGTAAACCACCAGTAACACTCTTTTTGTGGGAAAATGCCTGATCCAGTCCTGTCAATTTCTAAGACCACTGTTTCAGACCTCTCAAGTGAATATCAGCTTTAAAAAATAAACAAATAAAACAAGAAAAAAATGGGTTTTTCTTATTGAGAGATCACACGGATAAATTTATTACAACAGGGTAGATTCTTCTTCCACCCCTCATTTTTCAAACTAGTCACAATCAGTTTCATTTTTAGGTAGAAAACAATGGTTATGAAATGATTGTGGTAGTAGTCATAATATATCACAAATTTTGAATAATAAATGAATAATCTGCAAAATCACTTTATGGATTTATCATTATATGCTGAAACGATCTAAAAAGAATCCATATAAATTCTTTTGCTTTCAAGTTTTCTAAACAGATATTTACATGAGGAAGTCATACAACATTTTAATTCCATTAAGTTGCTGAAATTAAAGATAAATAGGAAGAAATTTCTGCTTACGAAACCAACAAGAGCCAAAGAGGACATTTTCTTCAGTTCTGGAGAGAAAGAGCAGGAAGATGTTAACAGAAAGATCCTTGCAATTTATATACCTAATAACATCTGGAAATACCTAGCACAAATCTCTCTTTAAAGAAAAATACATAACTTTAATAGCTAATAGCCCTAATTATAAGATGCACGTATGAAACGGATCACTCTGTAATAGAAATAAATACATTGAAAATCTTGGGGTTTTACTTTGAAAAATGCTGCATAGCACTGCTCTCAACTTAAAACTTTGAGTAAATTCAGTGCTGAACTGAAACAATTGGGAGCCAACTGACTACTGAATGTCTTTGTCAGGAAATGTAACTTCTAAAGATTCATATCATAACCAGAAGGATATCTTTGCATCCCTGTAACTTATGGTAAATAAGATTTAGTTTATCATTATCACAAATCTCTGTAGACAATAAGATTATTTTTTAAAAATTTCAGACTGTAGAAATAAAAGTTAACGTTAGATCTAGGAATTCATTCCTACTAAAAAAAAAATTATTTTTTCAGACTTGTTCTTTGATGATTTCAAAATCTATTTCTATTGAAGTGCAACTTTGTCATTAATTAATTAGTACTGCTTGACAATTTAAAACAGCTTCTCCATATAATTTACCTTACCTATGTACTCTAGGTTTCAATTAAATGTATTTTTTTTATGATCAGCCTTTCCTGTTCCCTGATCCTGATCTTTAACAACTTTCTATATATGATGATGGCTCTGATGAACACCAATACCTGATTTGTGTGCAGTTATCATAGTGGAGGAGGGATTGCAATATTTATTATTTTACATGGTGTATTTAATTTTTTTTAATGACTTGTCAATAGTTTCCAAAGCCTGGGAGATCTAATTGAAAAAATGTTCTTAATAAATAAAAACAAATGTTCAGAACATAGTGTTAGACCTCTAAGTCTGTGCTGGCATCAAGACAAGCAGGTCTTGATGCAGCTTTTTTTTTTTGGAAGAGCAGAAGTGGTAACAGCAGGATCATTAGCATGAACAGACTGTAACAGGACAGTTCTCTTGCTTTGTGAAGCTTCTTCCACTCCAGTATTCAAGGGGTAGACAATTTTAAAATTATGATCTCCATAAGATCTTCTACAGTTGTAATCAAATTGAAGGACCTGTAAGTCAGCATATTTAGACGAATGTCAAAACATGGTGCTGAACTGGAGCGGAAAAACAGGAACATTTTGTGCCCTATATGAAATTTTTTTTGCAAGTATGGTCATACTTTTGCCACATTTTGACCAGTTGTTACTATGACATACCAAGCTTTACAATGTGTTTATGATGAATGAAGAGCCATCAATCTATCCATATGGATACACAATGTAATTATATGACAAGAAGGACTACTTCTCCTGCAAAGTTTCTTGGTATAATTATTGAAGTATTTAAATTCAAAATTAAAGCGAAGCTAGGGGAGGATTAATTTGCTACATATTTTTCTTTATTTGCATTGTGCTGACCTGTTGGTCTAGGAAAATGAGTTGAAACTGCATGGAGTAACACAATTTCTTATGAATGTTGATGATATAGATTCATATAAATCAGACGTGTTATTTAATATTAGTAAAGCATTTATTCTAACTAGACTGTCTCTTTACAGTAAACCAAATGCATATTTAAAGAGTTAAATATGGAAAACAAGCTACTAAATTTTTAACAATATTAATCATTCTTGCTCATTATTCTAATTTAGAAAAGCAGCTGAAACAGCACCAGCAGCCCCTTCATCTAAACCACATAAATATTTCCTTCTGGTTCAGGGATTTGCACTCAGCAGAGAAGACAGCAATGTGAGAATCAAGGGAAGAGTAGGTGAGTGAAAGTGATATATACCCAGTCTCTGCATCTCACTTAACTGGAGTCTTAACTATGAAAATATAATAGCAGGACACCATGTTTAGTAAGGGTTGTTCCTGGTGAAAGCTGCTGTGATGCTTCAGACAGAGTAGTTGCCATGGAGCAAACTGGTTTCTTAGATGTTGCTATGAGGGAAACTGGATGTTTAGATGGTGTTAAGTTCTTAAACAGCAATTTGAATAGGCACATTGGTCACAGGCACGGGAATGTCTGTGAGGAGAAAGTCATAGCCCATAATACACAACTGCTTTTCATAGTTCCTTCCATTAATATAAATGTTGTTTCCAGCATAATAGCTAATGATGAGCATTTCCTCTTGGAAGCTCAATGAACAGGGTTCTTGTAACAGGTTTTAAATTCTTTTTTCTTTAATTCTGTAGATGTTAACATTTCTTTCCCACTTTGAACGTCATTTTCTTCATTGCAGGACAGAACTGGAGGGTATAACTACTTCAGTGAAAAAAAAAAGAAAAAGAAGCCCTTCTAAAAGTTATAGAGCTGCTAGATTTTTTTTTCTTTTCCTTTAAATTGACACACACACAAATTATTTTCATTTTTCTGTTCTCATTCCATTTTTGCTTCTGCTTTTTCTTTCTCCAGAGTACAATACCCCCATAAAATAAACAGTCCTTGACAGATTGCTGACAATAGTTGATCCCCTATCCAGCACATGATAGACATGATCTGGAAAGGTGTTCCAGAGGTTTTTGATGACATTTATTGAGATGCATGTTTTATGAAATGAAAGACAACTTTTTCTTTTAAATCTACCACCAGTTATTTTTCAGTTTTCTAAATGTGTAGTGGTGGTGGATAATAACCATCTTATTATTGGCTTCAGTATTTTAAAGACTGTAAAGACTTTTTACTTAGCTAATAATTTTATGTTTGAGAGGTTACATTTGTACCCTAGATTGCTTCCAAACTGAATAAATGGGAAAAATCTGGGTTTTTTCTTTCTTGTTTGACTGTGAGACCCATCCTCCCACATCTCAGATTCCAGAGTTTACATGCAAATTCTGTGTTTGAATCCTCTCAGCAAAGTCAAACAATGATCCGTCTGATATATTATAGTATTGGTATATTGTTCTGAGTAAGAGAAACACAGGAAATATAAGGATTCATAAGAATACAGCATATATTGTTCTACTTAATGATTTTATGTAGTCAAATAAACAATACAGCTCCACTGTGTCTTCATTCGAACTGACTCTTTGAACAGCTGGAGATAATGGGTAGAGAGGAAAGAGATTGGATTCTTGCAATTGCACTGTGAATTAGTAGCATTTGCCTCTGTACCTGTTTTATGTATGTGTAATTTGAGGATAACAATGGTGCCTTCTTTTGCTTACCAGGAGAGGATGAAATGAAGTGGGAGTCTCAAACAGGAACAAAGAACTGAAGATTTCATTACTGATTAGTGGTCTCACTATTTTGCTTCTCTGAAGATAAAAAGAGGCCTCTCAGTACAGGGCAGACAGATAAGTCCTTTGCATAACTAATAATGGAAAATGAGCAGAATACCAGAAACTGTTCCATTAAGAAACCTGTGAGATTATATTTACAAGCCGTAGAGAAGTAGCTTAAAGGCAAACATTCTTCCTTACTTTGCACTTCACTTTTTATATTTATAAGGTCCTTTGGAAAGTGTGTTATGCACTGCACTGTACTATTGTCAGTGGTTGATTTGTGGTGCTGTATTGAGCCTGTTTTGCCTTTAGGGTACAAGTCCTCTGAAGCACTGCTTTGAATGTTTGGCACAGTTCAGCTATTGTAAAATCATGTACAGGTAACAATAAAGTTATAATAAAATAATGTTCTGGTTTGCTCCTAACTCTGTGCTCTAGGCTGACTCAATAAAAAATGTATTTTACTCCACATTCAAGTGAAAAATATAGCAATATACACACTGAACGTGTAGCAATACAAGATTACTTAGTCTGATTTCAGACTTTTCTTTGTTACTGAAGTACAATTTTAAGAGAGAGTTCATTAAGAGTGTGGTGCTAATATTTCTACTATATCATCTGGATATATCCAATTTACAGTGAAGAAGTTCCACAACTATAAATCAGAGAGTTTTTCTTGTCTTGCCTTTTCTACTCTAGATGAGTGGAAGCCATAGGCTGTGATTTTTCATTACTTTTTGATGGTCCGTTAAGCAGTGATTCTACCTATAACAAAGATGTGTTGCAGTTCAAACCAAAACTATAGGTACAATGCACAAATCAAGGTAAGGTGCTTTGATCTATATTGCATCAGGGGTCAAACTAGAGAAATATTATTGGCCTTTTGTTCCAGACAGACATGAGGGGCAATGAGATATGGAGAGATGGCCTAACACAGCCACAGCTCTATGACTTGAACTCATCTAGCAATTAGTTGGCCCTTTCTTCATCTAACGGAGAAAGATCATTTCCTTTTTATCCACCTCTCTGGGAATGACTGCTGCTAATCCTCACATTCCTCTCCCTCCAGCTCTGTTTTACAGCTAGTCCCTTGCCCTCTACCATGACTGCTTTTGCCCTCCTTACCATGCCAACCCTCAAGGCCTAGGCCAATATTGACCATAAGATCTTATCAGAGGTATCTAATTCAGATGTCTGGGCTCCATCCTGGACCCCAGGCTCCAGTCAACAGAGAGAAATTCTCTCTGCTAAGTCATCTCGTAGAAGAACTGAAAGTGCCTTTTTCTTTCTATGGTCCGTGGCACTCAGGATGACAAACAGAAGTACCTCAGCTAAGGTCATTTTCTGTAGGTGTGAGCCCAACACCAGAAGGTGTTTTGCATCATTTTCACAGACACTTTTTCATAAGAATTTTTCTGTCTGTATCACAGACAGTGAATCTAGTTGAAAAAAATTCTTGCATACAAAACCAAAAACATGACCTTTCTATTCAGCTCTTGATTCATTTTTCTTCTTGTGTCTTTCTTCCCCTTCTCCCAGCTCTCTCAGCCTGGAAGTAAAAAGAAAAGCTTCTCCCAGACTTGAAAATGGCACCAACTGCATTAGCCAAACAAAGCAAAATCTGACTTTTATTCAAGCCACAGGTAGAAGATAATGATGAAGAAGAGGGAGAAGATAGTTTGGGGGGAAAGAAAAACCAGCTACCAAATCTGTAAATTCACTCTGATCTTGTTGGGTTTCAATGCCTCCTCACAGAGTGTTTTGTCCTCTCTCCACTCCGGGTCACAGCTCACAGTAAAAAAGCCTTGAGGCAGCCATAACTTCTTATATGAACAAGTCATGTTTTGCCATCTTTGACTTTGCAGGTGGAATATGCTGGCCATTGTACCTTGTCCCTCCCTTTCTCTACTTCATCCTATGATGCCACAGAAGGTACTGAATATTGTGTGCATATATACACACATATATATATATATCTCACAACTGCAGTAGACACACTAGTAATTTGGGGGGATCTCAAAACATTTTCTCTTTCACCAGTTTAGTTTTTTCTTCCCTGTTGCTCTTCTATCCTGTGCAAGCCCTGTAGCTACCATCATGAGCATCACTGTAATATGTATTGCCACTCCAGTTGCAGAGTAAGAATTGTGACTAACATTTGTCACATATAGTATAGTTTGGTCCCCCTGCTCCCGTTCTCCCAGGTACATCACATTAAAAGAAAATATGTATTTTATGGCATTCACAAAGAATATAAACTCATAACATATACATTGACTTCTTTCACTGTTACAGGAAGATTTGCAAATCTGTCATTTTATCCTAAATCTCCATTATGCATGTTGTAAAATTTAAAATAACTTTGTAATCTTAAACTTCATAACCGCACCTTAAATAAACCTTGCTGATACTAGTAGGCCAGAAATATTTTGTGTGACATCAAGTCAGACAACCGTTTTCACATCGTACGTCATAATGAATGATATCTACAGAGAGATGGTGGGAAAGCATTTCATAGGAGTATATCAATAACGTGCTCTGTTTCTTTGTTCTTTCAGCATGAACTATTTAAGTAGGAAAAGACAAGTCCCAGATATTAATTCTGTTAGTTTTGAAACCCAGCTATCCATATTGTAGTTCATAATGTATTGCACTACATCTGCCTACTTAGGAGGATTAGGAAAACCTATAACCTGCCTCTGTCCCTAAAATTCAAAAAAGGGATGATTCACATTAGCGGACTTATAAGTCCAAAATTAAAGCCTAAAGAAAAATCTTAAAATGATGCATGCAGGCATTGGTATATTGCCATAATTTGTCATAGGGATTTCATATGTCAGCCAAATGATAGTGCAATGCTCTGCATCCTAAAGTCAGATCACCACTTTGCCATGAAGGGAAAATAGCAAACCCCACAAAATTTCATTGCAGGGTCTGACATAAGGTGCTGTCAGACACAGGGCTTACAACTGTGACAATGGCAGCTGTTCCCTTTGGCAAAAAAAACATCTGGGAAAACGACACAGAATGAGATTTTTTATCTTTCTCACACACCATGATCTGAATGGATATATGCCCAAAATATTAGCCATGTGGATGAAAGAAGCTTCTAGAACTGGTAACCAATTTAAGTGTGTATTGTATGCTCAGTTTGCTCTTGTTACATGCAGAATGCTGACAAGCTGAGAAAAAAAAACAAAGTATTCTATGAGAAAAATTATCTGCTTGGAATTTATTGCAAATGCATAACTTTGTTGCATAAGCTCAGCCTGCCTAGTCCAAGGGCACCCTGACCTAAGCAGGTTCTCTGAAGGAGTTTCACTCAAATAAGCAATCTGGTATCTCCTGAAGAGACATCAACCAACATTAGGCTGTAAGAGCTTAAGGTTATTTTTTTCTCAAGCAAGTACCATCAAAGACAAGAACATTGGAGAAGGGGTGCAGTGCCTCACATTGCAGCAATGCCAGCTCAAGATGCACTTTAAACTACAATTTAGCTTTTAGCTTTACCTACAAGAAAATTCTTTAAAAATTGGGAAGGGCCAGAACAAAGTAAGGGCTAATCATCATGATGTATTCTGATAGGGACACAGTGCCTTTCTGCTTCAAAAGAGTACTTTGACTTTGTACACAAAATACAGGAGGCTCTTACCTCCCCAAAACACCCATCACAACCTGTCTAAAGAAAATTCATTTCGGTGTTTACAGGTAAAACACTGAAATTTCAGGACACCGAGATTCAGAGCTAATAGCATAACCTTGGGAAAACAGCACCAGAAGCCCTGACCATAACATATATGTAATCAACTAGTCAGCTAGGCAGATTTTTCACGAGAAAACAGGCTGTGGAAATTTCTGTTTGATTTTGCCCTATGCGGAGAAAAAGACTTTCAGATGTGCAACTTTGACTGCCAGTTTGGTCTGCACATTCTGGCTCTTTTTGGTGTGAATGCACATCATAGGATCATAATTATGAACATAATTATACACATAATTATGAACATAATGATGCATGAAGCATGTAAAACAAAATTATTATAACTGAAACATTGATTATTAATAAGCCAACTATTAATGCAAATATTCATAAATATATTATTTTGCATCTATAATTTTACATATATCATTCATATGCAAAATATTTGCTATGAGTCTTAATGTCTACATTTTTTCTACTTTTCATATTTAAAATAAATTCAATTAAGTAGTCATTAAATGAATGAATATTAACAATAACATAATAATCTTAATAATTGTCAATTAAAATATTAAAAATAAATATGAATTCAAAAAAGAGGAAATAGATTTTTTTAGAAAATAAGGAATAGGATTTTTTGACCTTGCAACTCTCATTATTGAATACCCTGTCTCTGCCTGCTGTTCTACAAACAAGCTGTGGTCTGTAAACAGCTCTAAAAAATTGCAGCCAAATAATGCAGCAGTGCAAAGATCAAAGCAGTCCAACTCTCAATTATTCCATCTATGTTATACAAGTCTTTTCCACATTAAAAATACTAAGCCTAGTGATAAAAATAAAAAGGCCTGTAAGGAAGAGTAAACTGTCCTCTATAAATCATTATTTAGAACAATAATTGCACAAAGACTGACAAATAGTCCCTATGTCACCAGTGTTTGTTTTGATCCTAAACCAAATGATCTTAAAAATCACAATTAGAAAAAAATCACATGATCTTTAAAAAATTAAACAGAAAATTAGAAGCACCTGAAAAATGGTTACTAAAGTTTAAAACAAATCTACAAAAACAAATGTCAAGAAACAAATATGTTTGTTATCACAAATAAACTTTAGATTTGTTACAATTTTTTTAAAGAAGAAAATAAACCAGAGTGAAAGTGTGTAGTGCTATCACAATTTATTTACTTTTTCACACAAAATATGTATAAACTATCCAGACTGTCAGATAGATCATGACCTCATCTAGCTATATCCAAGAGAGCCATATATAAACTCTGGAAAACGATTGTTTTTAGAAGTCCAGGGTTCTGACAGCAATTTATCCTACCTGGTAAGCTTAGTTTAATCAAAGCAGAAAGAGTGGGCAAATGTTGCATACACTGATAGCTATATTCTGATAACTTCTTTCCTGGCAGTTATCTATAGTCTGCCTTGCAGAAGTCAATGCAAGTTGGAAAAAAAAAATTCACTTTGATTAAGATTATCAGAAATAAGTTCCCAAAAGTTGCATCCAAAAGACTTCATCGCAAAATGTAAAGCAAGTCATATTTTGATCAGTCTTTGAAGAATAAGGGAGATACATACTTATGTTCAGCTTGTCATACAGAAAAATAAAACCAGAATCATGAAAAAAAGCTGAAAATGAAATAGCTGAAACTGTGTTTTATAGCTTAAATTATTCTCTACTGCAAAAGTATTTCTACAGTAAAATTTTTCTACAGTCTTTTCTGATGTTGTAACGTGCTCATCACAAATTATAACCAAACAATAACAGCAACAGCTACTGGGGAAAAAACCTAATACCTAAAATTAATACTTGCCATAATTCAAACCAGTACCAGATCCCTTTTTAGACATTGCTTCTTTTTCCCTGATCATGAAGTTCAAAACCAGCCATGAGATAACAGATTCACAGCAGACCTAGGTCTCTAAGTCCAGAGTACTGAATAATCTCCAGCAATCAAGATCAATGAGAGAACAAGGTTAAAGGAAAGAAGAGATACTTCAAATTATTATCCAGACTTAATGTTCACAAATTTTTTATTGACAATAAATTACGTATAATCTGCCCTTCAGTGTGTGTAACATTTATCTGAAGAATAAAAAGAGTTGTCATCCTTAATAAGCTATCCAAGAATCCCTTCCAATTTATTTCCACAATGCTGACTGTGTTTACTACATTGAAAACATTTTCACATTAAAGGCCATACCATGGAAAACGATAGCAAGGACTTTGGCACAATACAAATTACATGTTCTGTAGTTTATTTCACTAATCTTCTACCCTGATGGTGGGCAAACTAAAATAAGTGGGAGGGAACAACTGGCTACTTTTTGAAATGAGAAAATGAAATAAAGCTAACCTCAGCAATTATTATTGCACCCCAGCTTTTTATTATTATTATAAAAAACTGTTTAAATAATGAGATTAAGGTGTAGACACATCAATCTTTTTATTTCATACATGTTCATGTATGTAAGTGAAATTTAAGTTTCAAAATTAAACTCAGCATGTCCCAGAAACTGCAGTTCTGAAACTTAACTTTTTTAAAAATTTCATTGTTATAAATACAGTATATAAGGAGTTCATTTTTCCTAATTCAACCTCTCAAAAATTAGATATTCATATCTAATCTGGACATTTTGTATAATGGAAGCAGGAGATAAGGGAAAAGAGTAATTCATCCAAAAATAGATAATAAGAAATAATTCAAATGTCAAGCTTAGACATCTGAGTCTCACATGACTAAAAATGATCAAAATACACTCAAGACAAGGTGAAATTACATGTCTGATGAGAGGATAAAATAGGTTGCATTTGGAAATAACCAAATTTTGGGAATTATGTATACAAAAAACCTGATTTTGTTAAAAACTGACTCCTTCTGTACAGGCCTAGTTTTTAAGAACTTTATTCTGAAGGATATTTCAAAGTGCCTGAAGTTCCCAGATGTAATCCATGGGCTGAAGATCTTGATTCCAATTTGATAGTTAACAATTTCACTTGTTTACAATTTCATCAGGAACGTTGCCAAAGCAGCCAACTTTGACTTTTTGTCTATAGAGGATTTTAGGAGCAGTGGTTTCCAAACATTCCTAAGTATGAATTCTGCATCACCTGAAAAGTTGGGTCTCTAAACCTGTTCATTTGCTTTATTAGCTCAAGAGACTTTCTAAGATTAGATTAGGTAGAAGACTACCTATAGAACATATGTAATTGTTTTTAAATGCAATTTTCCATCTGGAAACAGGAAGGTAATTTACTTCCCAGGCACCATCAAAATTTCTGTGGTCCAGCAGCAAAATTTTCACAAAATTATCAGTGGTAAACACATTACAAGTCTAAGAGCTATGTGGTTCATAAAAATACACTTATCTCAAGGGGTGATTTGGCCCACTTAAAGTCTAAATCACCCTTCGAAACTTCTTATTTTTCTCTCTTCACCATAGTAGGAAAGTAGGGCAAGCAGCTTCTTAAAGACAGACCAAGTTTAAGTGTCCGAAGACAGTCATGTAAGATCATTTTTGAAATAAATGTTTTTATTATGAAATTATTCCTTAATAAATTAAGAATAGCTATTGCTATCTGTAGAGGATGTTATAGTGTTTTCTCCTGAGAAATAAGGGAAATGTTAGCAAGATAAAAATACGCTCTATATCTGTTAAACAAGAGATATCAGATGTAAGTTAAGAATTATTCTGTGGACTGGTTGGATTTTTTAATCGCTGAAACAAGTTTGCATAGTACTGAAAAAATTTATGGCACCATTCATTTGTACAAAATAATAACTTGCTCAACAAGAAGTGCTTTGATAAAGAATTGTCACCAAGAGCTAGCAATTGGGGCAAATGAGAGCATATATTCACTATGCTCACTAAAATACTTCAAAATTGCATTTAAATCTCCAAATAGTTTGTCCAGAATATTATTTTTCATTCTGAAAAATATATTAATTTTGTATTGGCTGTAAAACACTGCTTCTCTTTGTTACATTAAAATTATTGAAAAATTTAATACCTCTTTAGAAGTCTTCCTACAGCAACAAAAAAACCCACTGAGTTTAAATGTACTCTTGCAAATTGATTTGCACTTTGCTATATTAGCAGATAATCAGAACACATGGAAAAAGAAGGCAGTTTATGCCGACCTTCATCTTGGCAATTTGGTTAAAAGCATAGGATTAGAACTGTGTATTTACAGCACTTTCCTTGATTTGCTAAATTTTAAACTTTTATTCAAGTAAAATACTACTTACATTTTGTAAGAAATACTTTACAGTGTTTCTTGGATATGTGAGACAACAGCAATTGAAGATGTATGTCACTAATAGAAACCAATTTTCTGACAGATTCCAACACAGCTGACCATGAATATATTACTTAGTCCACTATATAGAATTTACTAGACCAAAAATAAAGTGCTGCTTAGATTGGGCAAAGATGGGGGAAATATGATGCTCCCTTCTTTACATACGCTTTATCATATTTAGGCGGAATGCAGACACTCAAGGAGGAGGTTGGGGTAAGGAATTTTAGCTAGAGGTGAATTTCCACTGGGTTAGTAATCACAAAAGAGAATGCCTTTTTAATCTCTGGTGTTTAATAAACTTTCAAACACAAGTTAGGCATGGGGAAAGAGAGATCACAAGAAATAAAACTATTTTATGTCAGAACTATTCCAAAACTACTACGCAGTGGCACTTCATTTATCAAGGAAAATAAGTTAAAATACAACCTCCACCATTAAACCAGTCTCCGAGACGGAAAAAAAAAGAAAGAATGAAACGCCCTTGGATAATGCCTTTTCATGTTCTGTTCACCATTTGCACAATGTGCTTAGCATCACACAGCCCTTACATTTAATAGAGTTCCTTTAATGATTGTAATCAAATAATCAAAAAATAACAAGCAACTACAACCCATAACAGTAAATAGAGAACAAACTAAATAATTAATTTATAATATAAAAAATAAATATTAATTAAGAGGAATAACAGTACATCATGGACAATCAGCAATTCAGATGTGACCAGAATAATTTTATAATAATCTTCAGATGTTATGGAATATTAAAGTGTTGATTCATATGAAAGTGGGCTTATAGCTTTATCATTCTGAGGGAGAAAATGCAGTCCAAAGCACCAAAATTTTTATCCGAGCTTTCCCATATATATTCAGGTAGTCAAATGCCTGTGCTGGTGTATGAATACAGGTATACAGGAATACCTCACTCATTTAAGAGAAATCTCTGTCCCTTCGTGTAGGGAAGTTATTACACATGGGCTGGCACCATCCTGGTTCTTGTCTAGCATAAGAATTTTTTAACTTCTTCACATGTGTATGAAAGTGTTTTAATGTTCTTTAGCAGAAAGTGTTTTAATGTTCTTTAAAGCTTCCAAACTTATGACTCTGTCTCCATAGCACAAGAGATGAATCACTTGCCTTAATGAATGGGTCTGTGGGTTAAATCTCTAAATTCAGGATAATCTCATATAATTCTTTTTAGTTATCATTACTGGGAGGGGGGGAAAGACACCTCTGGAGAACATTGATTCCAATCTGAAAACAGGTATCTAAGATGAGCAAAACCAGTGGACTTCCATTGACTATAGAAGGTGTTGAAGTGACTGGCTTAGACTTAATGACTAAATTTCAGACAGCTGAAATTGGAGAAGGTAAGCGCCATGTCCCAAAAACAAGAGAATGCCCACTGACAGAAGCTTAAATAAACAATTGTATTTTTTCAGCTCAAATGCTCTAAGTTGGAAATAGATAATACCTAATTAACAAAAATATGCTGAGATACCACAGGTAACTGTGTCCCTGAGCATGCTTTGGACATCACCCACTGCAGTCAGAAGGTAAGCGCAGGTGCCATGGAAGGTCTCAAGAGGTGCATTCTAGGCAGGAAAATGTATGGAGACATGACGACCCTCCAAAGGCCTGCAGACACCCATCTCAGCATTGTTTATGGAAATATATTTCTCCTCGTGGAGGGCTTCATAATGAGGCTAAAGAAGGGCATTACTCCTTTAGGCAGAGTGGATCTTACCACAACAGTGTTCAGAAGAAACAGTTAGTCTTCACTTTCTTGTATTCACCCTTGATTACACTACTGCAACATAAATATTGTTTTTAAAGCTGAATTATCAACCTCTTAAAATCCCTGTTTCAGTAACAGGATTGGTGACAGCACCTCAACCATTATAGCATAACAGTGCCATTATAATTATCATTATAGGAACAGCTTTTACAGCAAGGCAGAGTTGTATACTCATTAATTCCCTTGCCTGATGCAGCCAGGAGTCAGACACAGCTCCAAGTCTAAAGGTCAGAAGTCATATCAATCTGCTTCATAAATGTTGATTTTAGCAAGATGCAATGTTGTGAGGGGATGGCAGTAAAAAGCTTCTGTGTTTATACAGTGACCCTGAAGCAACAAATTGAAAATGTTAATATCCATTTAGATTAACTTTCTATAACTTTTATTTTTAACATAATGGTGATAAAAAAACCCTGAGGAAAGTTCATGCAATTAACACCTGATTAACAGATTTAGCTTGCATTTGTTGCTGTTACTGCATTTAGAAAGTTTGCATGAAAGCGTGTACCATATATACTGAAGCTGTCTATTACTCATAAAACCAGCTGTGTTTCAATATCCTAACTTTAGATTGCAGTGACAATATGCAAAGACATTTTTTTAACTCTGAGCTTAAACTCTTATCTTGCTTCAGAAATCTAGGTTGTGTCAAAACTGGTGCATTTATGATGTGAGACAACTCATATAATCTGGACATAAATTAATGTTTAGTTTGCTGTGTATCTTAAGCAATATTTACATGACAGTAGGCTTCTTCTATTTCTTTTTTCACAGGGTGGTAATGAATGAAGAGACAGATGCATACAATCATGATACAACAGTATACTGCTTGAATAAACACTGAAAATATAAACATTGAAAAACTATTGGACATTGAACACCACACTTACCCATACGTTAATATACATGTTTTCTTATTTTCTATGTCTTTGATATGTCTTGAAGCCTTGAGTAACTGAAGTTAACTTTTCTTACACCAGCATTAACTGACTAAAGTTCACAAGCTTGATTAGCTTGAAAGATTGAAGATGAAATACAGTTGAAAGCTGTCATCATTTATGTAGTCATTTATTTATTTATGAAGACTATTGTTCTTGGGAGGACTGGAAGAATCTTTCATTAATTAGTCTTGCTTTTCCTCATCCAATATGTTTACATCTTAACATACATACAGGTCAATTTATAAAACTAATTGTGGATGCTGTGTCATTGTTTTCTGTCATCATCTCCTATGTTAACAAAGTTTTAAAGTTCAAATACATATAAATCCACAAACACTGTGCTGGTACATTTCCATGCTCTTTCAGGCTTATTTTTTGACAGACAATGTTATGTTTAAAAGCTTCCTCAGAAAATAACATCAAACACATGATGTACATAGATATGCTGTTCAATCAGCACCAAAGAAAAAGGCTACTTGAAATGTTTTTTTTTTCTTTTAATATAATGTATTATTAGCAAAACAACTACTGCTTTCCTACATGAAGCAACACAATATCCATGTCCTGCCTCCACCTATGACCCTGCCCTGAACAAATGAGCGCATTATGCACATTTCAAGAGATGGAAACCCTTCAGGAGATATTCTAGAAGCAAAATACTTTGTTCCTCTGGGAAAAAACATGGGCGAACTCACAGAAAGGTCACAAGCTGAGAGGTTGATTATTGCTGCCTGACTTTCAATAGAAGCTGGATTAGAGGCAGTGTAGATGGTTTTGGCCACTGACTTGAATGGCCTTTGCAGTTAATCACTGCTGGCTCGTTAGCCAGCCCAGCCCAGCTGCTTGGATCAGCTCTTGGACAGGTAGCAAGCAATCAAGACACAGTGAAACATGAAGTAATGATCATTACAGAAAATGGATGGGGAAAAGAGAATATCCCTCACAAGTAAATCTGAGAACATCATTACATGATTGATGTTGGGCTGTTTGCTCATTTTGTTTTCTTTCAGATGCATCAGCACTGGCAATTGGGAACCAAACAATAACAAATCAATCCTATTGTTCCCCACTGTAATTAGGCACTAATATTTGGAAAAGACTGCTATCGTGTTTTCTAGAAATAACACTATTCACTGTCATATTTTCAGAACTTATTAACAACACAAGGACTCTAGAATGCAGACTGCATTCATCAAATCATATCTGAAACACTGAGTACACTGGAGATTAGAAAACAAAACCCTTTTTAAAAACTTTTTTAACATGGGGAAAACCTTTTTTTTTTTCTCACTCCCTGAGGTTAAAATGCTTTGAACTAAAAATTAACAATGAAAAATCAATCATTATGCACCCATCCCACAGGCATAAAACTTCCACCCACAACAGTGATGCTGAAGAGAAGCAGCATTGTGATTATGTATGTCCTTAAGTGTCAGGAATGAAGTCTAGAAAATTACAGACAAGCTCAAACAGTAAGAGCATTCAGATTAAAGTATCTCAGAAAATGAACAGGGACAATGGAGACTCAAATCACTGCAAGAATAACTATTCCTCCCATAAGAAAAACAGAATAGATTAAATAATTCAGAAGTATTTCATGAGCAGAAAAAGTGTGATGCACTGGTTAAGAAAGAAACCAAAAGGCATCCTCAGTTTGGAAGGATTTCTAGTTGGAACTTCTCCTTCCCGCATTAGTATAAAAATTCTGAAATTGGGTACTGAAAGTCAGCGTGGTAGTGCTGGTTAATACATAGAAAAATAGAAAACTGACTTCTGCACATTAAATAACATCTCAGAAGAGAAAATTATGACTTACTACACAACTTTAATTGGGTTTTTTCTCATTTTTGATTAAATTAAATGGGTTGTTGAGATTCCTTCAGTAACTTTAATAGTTCTACAATGAAATGATGTGGAAATTAACACATCACTTTCTCCATCATAAGTAAAAAGTAAAAGATATGAAAGAATGATGACAGTACATGCAGAAAATCCATGTGTACAGAAGTGAATTGTAGAGTGGTGTTCAACTTTATTTTTTTTTTAAATCCATAATGTAGACAGGAAACAATAAATTACCCACTTCTAAGCAAAATTTTTAACCAGCTATGTTTCTACAGTGAAAACCAGAATAATAATGATCCCTTAGTTATCCAGTAATCCAATAAACTTACAGTAGGTTTAACATTTCTGGTTTTAATTATTCTAATTTTGGACACCATTCCTAGCATAGTAAAGGTAACTTTTGGAGAACAACAATTTTTTCACACCAAACTTCATTACAATGACCTTTTACTTATATTAAAATACTCAAAACCCAGGAAATTCAGAGATGGATTGCTGACCATGGTTTTAACTAGGTTCCATGAAGTTGACCAAAAAAAAATTAAGTTTTGCAAGTATCTATTAGATCTCAAGTAAAGTCATAATACACATAGAGTGCTAGATGCTTATGTATCTGTAGCTATATCCACAGAAGGAAAAATGACAAAGCTTACACGTTTATACCTGTGTAATACCCCACCTAACTACATAACTATCTATTAAAAAGCCACTTACCTTGCACTAATCAGAACTTTTTAATATTTACTGTTCATGCACACATTCTACTGCTAATGCAGGTATACCCCATGGAAGACAGCTTAAAGGTTTGAGGTTAGCAGCAGCCTTTCTGTGCACACATGTGCCAAATCTTCATATTTGGAGAGAAAGGTTTACAGGGGTTCCCAGCAGCCACACCCTAGTTGCCCACTGACCCCAGACAAATTGCTGTGCAAGGCTAGAAGACAGGGGTGGATGCTGTCTTAGCTAGGCAATGCAAATAAAACCAGAGTACCTGAGAGATCTCCTGTCACTCTAAGTAGCTTTTTCTCCTTTGACAATTACACATCTGTGCACATTCCAATGAACAGAGCATTTCGATCCAGTGGTGTAATGTCAGAATACCAGAAAAGAAAGCAAAGCACAGTGGTGAATGATGCCCTGGAGTTGGACATTTCACAGAGAATTAGGTCACCATTGAATATAGGTTTGCACATTGGTTTTTTGCCTGCAATTACACCAGTTGCTATTCCATCATGCTG
Source organism: Platysteira castanea (assembly GCA_013397175.1). Classification (NCBI taxonomy): domain Eukaryota; kingdom Metazoa; phylum Chordata; class Aves; order Passeriformes; genus Platysteira; species Platysteira castanea. The sequence continues at coordinate 241,689 of VYXC01005571.1, read as the reverse complement.
TTCCACCAGTTTAAATAGTCTTCTTTCACATTAAAAACATAGCCAAAGTACTGAAAATCCTTTTGCTCTTCTTTTTCTTGGTTGTTAGGCAGTTGGCACTCCAAGTGTACTGAGGGCCAGACTTAGGCAACTTTCCTCATTGTCATTCTGAATTCTTCTGGGTCCATTCACTGAAAATGACAAAATGAAGGAAACTCAATTTTTGCAGGCTCTGTGGACCTTTATCTGAGCATGACAGAGGAGCCTTCAGCTTGGTTTACCTCCAGTGGTGGTGAGAAGGAATGTCTTCAGATGATCACCTTTCGAGTTCTTCAAACAGCAATTTTCTACAAAAGCTGTGGAAATCTGCAGGTTCTCCCCCTCTCTTGGGTACTTTTTCTGACAACAGCTGACACAGTTTGACACAGTTTGCAGTTGGAGCTTTGTAGACCCCTTATTTTTCCTTACCTTTTTGCCAAAGGCTGCTCCCAGCTGGGCTGCCGGCATTTGGAGCCAGTCTGCAGGTTTAGTCTCACTGCAGTCATCATGCAGGTAAGCCCAAAAGCTGAAGCATATCAAAGCTAAACTACTCCCCAGATATTTTCTCTCCTTAATTAACTTTTTTTCTTTTTTCTCAAAACTCTCATTGTACTTCAATTGCTTTCAAAGTGTAATATAGGGAGTTCTCTTGTGACTAATTTCAGCCCTATAAAATTTGCTCAATTACCATGAAGTGCCATGTAGGAGAGAGGAAAATTTCTCTGTATTCAAAGGCATTTAGTTTGAATCCTACCAAAGTTCTATTTTCCATTTAGAAATGCTATCACCTCTCCATCAATTATATTGCTAGTTCTACCTTTTCAAAGCACAAAGTGGATAGGCAGAAGAAAGAAACTACAAAAAACCTCTGACTTGTTGGTCACATTTAGGAACAATAACTTCAGCTGCAATCCCCAGAAAATCCTCTTGCTATTGTCGCTGCTATTCAAAAATAAATATGGGTTGTGGAAGAGATGCATTTTCTTCAAAATGAGAGATTCCGTCTCTATTAGTTTTCTCTGACCTCCAAAGACAGGAGGGAGATATATAATGAAACACTTAGACCACTTTAAAAGCTTTAAAAAATATTTTCCCATAGTTTTCTTACCAAGCATTGATGCATTTGAACACACATTACAGCAGACCAGTAGTGCACAATTAATTCACAGTCAGAGGGAAGCTTACTGCATAGGGACAACAGAATTTAGCTTGTATGAAGTAGATAGATGCAAAACATTTTTTGATGGCTTTGTGACCAAAAAAGTAAGAAGAAAGAAAACTCTGAAAATCTGTCCAGTGATTAAAATAAATTACAAAAATAAATTGTCTTAAATCTTGATGTTGTTGACTTTAAAAACAGTTTCTATTTTAGCTCAAGGCAAATTCTACAGACTGATTACAAAAGCAATGAAAATAAGGTGCTGACACAATGTCAACTTTAGAGTAATAACTGCACTTCTATAATAATCTGTTTAATTGTTGTTTATTGTGATTAAATTCTCATGCACACCAGACTTGCAATTTTCTTTTCCATGTCAGCAAGGTTTCCTTTTATAGAACAGTTTGCCCAAAGCAACCAGTGACGTTACTAGACAGACATTAATCAAAGGACCCTACAAAGCTACACCTGGTATCCTTGAGGCAAAATGTTTGCCAAAACACAAAACCCACACAAATCGATGCACGGTGGTTATGGTGGCATTGTTATGCTTGAAGGCAAAAATTTTATCATTCTTTTTTAAGTATTGTTATATAAAGAAATATTCATGAGCCAATATTATTCACTTAATGATCAAAATACCTCTCATTGTGAAGAGTGACAGCTAATTATAATTAAAAAGACCAATAATTTCCCCATATCCATTTTCCAGATGTTAATGTAAACTAGATTGACAACATAGATAGACATAACAAAGGAGTCTAAGAGAATTCATTTGCACCTGCTCAATACCAAAACATCACAGAGGTCAGCAGAAAATTCAGAGTTAATTTTAAAATTTTGATAAGTTGAAATGACGTCTGGCCTCAGAGGAACATTGAGAGCAAACTCAATGAAAATTTATACCACCAAAGAAGCCTGGATTTAAAAAAAAAAAAAAAAGAGAACCCTAAAGATAATTAATATCACTTTTACATCGTGCATCAGTAATGTTGAAGCTTAATGTGAAATAAACACTTGAGTCAAGTTAATCTGATGCTAAAATGATTGGGCAATTTATTACAGCTTAAGAAGGACATTGCCACCAGAACAGGAAATAAAGGTTTTAAAACTTGGGTAATTATTTTCAATCAGAGCTGCTTTCAAGGTCAAATGTTTAATACTAGCCATTATTTTTTCTCTGCTAACTTTGGCAGGCATTTCACATGTCTCATCCATAAAAAATTAAAGAAGTAACTGTTGTATTAGCTTAACCTTTGGATTAAAATTTGAGTGTCCAAGGTAAAGATTTTATTTGCATTTTTTCCCTCAAAGACAGCAATATGTAGTTTATCTGGCCTAAAAAGTACTGTCTACTGCTTTCTAATTCAACAATATAAACATTTCCTAATAAGCTTTCTCTGTGATTTATTTTTCCTTTTGGACCATACTCAGCTACTTCAGCAAATTGAGACAAATAACAAACCTGAAAGTTCTCTGTAAAGGCAATCTGCTAACACACACACCAAAGAAATTAAATGGAATTTAGGCTGCTGGCAGGCAAAGATGAAGTAACATTTGATGTGGTTTTATTCTACTAATATTGAAACTATTTGTGAAGATATGTAGGTACTAGGTTTGTTTTACTTGCTGGTATACAAAGGTCTAGCTCTAGTAATGCCATTATATTAGTTAGATATTTATATCAGATTGAACCCCACAGACTGGAAAGTTGACATCAAAGCAGATCAAAAATAAGTGAAGGAAACAATTTATAACACAATGTGTTTATAAATTCTGAAATGCACATTACTTTCTGAGCATCAGCATCTTGTACTAGAACTGATGTCCTCAGTATTAACCATATTTGGTTTTTCAGATCACAAACTAGAAAAAGGTTCTACACAACTAAGTACATTTAGTCCAATTCAGTAATTGAAGCACATTCAGAACTTTCTTTAAAACAAAGTAAGAGAAAAGAGAATTACAAGACATGTTTGTTCTAAAACTAAGCAAATTTTTAAACATGTTTCTGTCTATTCATATTTTTTTTGTGAGTCTACTTGATTAAAATAATTGTTCTTTGTGGGGGTACAAGTAATGTGGGGAGTTAGCCAAGGAATCAGTATTTTACAAGTGATTAAATATAAGTTGAGGTTGATTTTTTGCATGTCACAACTTCAACAATAAGAAGTTATAAATTGAAAGGAAGCCTGGGAAATAGTAAGAGGAGTCACCCATAAATCAGAAGAAGAAACTAAGCACAATATTTAGGTGTAATAATATAAAATAAAGTTTTTAAAAGGGGTGGAAAGGGGGCCGGGGAAGTAGGGTTCTCTTTGGCTCTGATATGGCATTTAAACACAAAAGGACAAAAATCTGTGAAACCAAATAGCATTATCCCTTTAAAAAGTGTTTTTGAAAATTTAGCACAGCAGTATTTTTACTGAGGCCCTGAGTCAGCAAAATAAGTAAGCAATTGCCTAATTTAAGTCCATGTACTCCTTATTTAAATGTAAGAAAATTATAGCTAAATCCTTCTCTCAGGAACACTCAGCCTTAAAATTCTACTCATTCTGTTTGCTTTTGATTATTTTAAAATTACTTAGATTTTTTTAAAATGTCATTATACACACATAAGTGGATGTCCTGACAAAGTCTCTTTGTATTTACTCTAATCCTACATTATTTCCCAGTGTTTCTTAAGATCAGCATTTCTTGTTGAGCTGCAATTAATACATTTATGTGATATTTGGCTACACAAAAAGTGCCTCTATCACTTCCTACAACAAAAAAAAAAAAAAAAAAGAGTGGGGAAGGTGTATCTAATAAAAAATTCCAACCCACACAAACCTCTTGCTTAACTGCCTTCTGCTAAAGAAAAGCAAAAAAAAAGTTGTTAAAACTTCTCTCCTGGCTGTGGTCACAAATGAACAAGTTTCACACTTACAGACATTCTAATGGACATAATAGCTTCTCTACTGCCTACCATGGTAGTCAGTTATTATTAACTATTAAACCAATTACTGAGGATTGATATTTGAAAATTAACTTGTACATAGTACTCTAAAACTAAATGCCTACTAGTTCACATTACAGCAGCCATTGGGGAATATAGGTTGGCATACTGCTGCCTAGATTTGTAAAAGAACTTCACATTAACATTGTGTCTGTTGAGTTATTCTGTAGGAAGCTTTACAATTCCAATCTTCAGGACAGGGTCAGATGCAGAACCTTATTTTCACATCTTTCCTCTCTGGGACATGATAATTTAGAAAGCAGCTTGCTTTGCCTCAGGAAAAAAAATAAAATCATGATCTGAGTTTTCCATATGTCACTCCTTACAATGTTTTCTTAATTTAAAATGAAGTCCTCAAATTAAACTAAAAGGTATATTTTGGAAACAATGTCTACAAGGATGTGGGCTCCCCGGAGAAACTGCTCCCACGTGAAAGACCTACAGTTTCCTCCAAATCACTGAGAATTGCTATCACCTGAATGCATGTAACCCTTTGAGCTTTCAAAACTAGCACAATGCAGAGGAAAAATATGCTAAAACATTTAAGAGAGTAATGGTTTATCTTACTGTTTGGAAATTGATAGTCATAGACAAGTTACATCTTTGCTATCTTTTTTTTGGAAGCATCAGCCAGACGTGGACTAGAAAACACAAATTAGCCAATATGAACAGATCTTGTCTATGCAGAACATCCTAAACTTTGCTGAAAAAGTGTCATGTCACAGTATACTGAAAAGGCAAAGAAAAAAATTTTATCATCTGCTCTACAGTGTACCTCTTCATTCTTCAGGCAAATTCAGTGCCTTGAATAATAGGATCCCTGGAGGGTCTACTGTGATATATTTACAACGATCCATCAAAGTGGAAGCTACCTGCTTCAGCTCATGGATAAAGCACTGCAAAGCCTCTCGTATTTTTCCAGCTCTTCTGGTAAATCACAAGGTGCACAGCTGTCAACAGCTGGATGCCAGGTAACACAAAATTCCATGTCCACATGAGAAACCTACATCTTTATGTACTCAGATAGGTGATTCCCTTGGCCATAAATCTACTTAATAACTTCAGCTGATGGTAGAGTGAGGATGGAGAGGAAGAGTGAGCTCAGCATTTTAACTTCTGAGTTAACATTAACTTCTAGAAAAAACTTACCTGCGAACAGATGAAACCCAGCTACAGGCCTGTCATTAGTCCCAGCCTTCAATGGCACCTCTCCAGTTCCTCAGAAAGGAAATAATTTTGTCAATTCCTTCCAGTTTCAAGCTTCTTTATTTTGTCTAATCCCAGATGTCATATCTTTCCAGTGCCATGGAAGAACAGAATATTTTTACATCATATTTTAGCAGATGGAATCCATCCCAGACAAATTTATCACTGCCAGATGGCTGACCCTTATTTACTGATGAAAAGTTAGACACAGAGATAAACTTTAATCAGTTAAAACATCCAGATTTTCTGCATGAAAATGGCTGGGTAGCTCTTCCCTCATCATATTCACCAGCACCAACAGATCATCAGTTTCCACCACATCACTCTCAAGCCATAAACCAGCAGACCTTCATGGGAGATTACAACATCTTCTGAACTAAATCACAAGATTAGCCAGTAAAGGGCTTAGGCCTTTGATACTCCAATTCATAAGGAATATACGAAATTATCTTTCGATGGCATTAATCCTATCTTTGAAGCTAATCAATTTTTCAGTTTTTGCAAGATAAAAACCCCATGTACAAGAGGACAATTGTGCAACAGAGGGTGGAAAGGTTAGTAGGTGTTACAGACACAAATAATATATTACGTACATTATTTATTGGCTACTTTCTTAGTTGGAGGATAAGTTCTGAACCTAGAAAGTTTACGTGGAATGAAAATTTCAATATCTGGGTAAAGATGAAGATCATCAGCATCTTGTCAGAGGGTTGAAAAAAAGAAAAAAGCTAAGCTTATGTATTGAATTTTTAGGCTTTCAATTTTTAGACTTCATCCCAGAGTAGTTCTATACCATGTTCTCTCTTTTAACAGCTTACTAGTTGGGTTCTGCTTTTGTAAATGGTGTTAATTGATGCATAGAAAGAGATTCAGAGAAATAGAAAGAAAAGATGTAAGGATAGACCCCAGGAAAATAGGTAACCCTAAGCTGATTATTCATGGACCTGAGTTAGATAGCAAGTGTGAACTCCAACAAGAAATGTAAGTGATTCTGCAAACAGTTTGTAAACACTGTGCTGTGTAAAACAATATTGCATTACAGTTCCCTGAAATAGCTCTGATTGAAAAATAACAAAAAAACAACAAGAAAAGTTGTAACACCAATGCAAGCTTTATTAGTCTCTCCAGGTTTTGCCTATAAACCAGTAGAATCTTTCTGAATTCTCTTCCTGTCTGTGGGCTACTGAATATGTACTACCTGTAATCACCTATCTTCTGTCCCATTTCGCAGAAAGACGGTTCTTAGAATCTCATATGGTAGCCAAGGTAATTTTTTTTAAAAGTTCAGCTACTCTCCCCAACTAATGAGAGCAAATGCTGATAGTGTAACTACCCGTTTGCTGTAATTTTTCATGAATGTATTTTAAATGGCAACATAAATTTATCTTCCAGAATAAAACTGGAATTCAGTGTTTCAATTCCCAGTTTGTCAAAATGTTTCTGTATATTAAGGAATTAAAATTTATAGAGGGCCTAAATCTTCATGCTTCCACAGTAAAGCAGCTACTACCTAGATGCCTGTGAGATAAGAAACTTCTCTGAGGTCATGATATTGAATATTTTGAATATTCCACTTCTGCTTTTCTTACACCTTTTTCTGGAATGTCTGGCACTGGACACTGACTGAGACAATGTGCTGGCCTAGTGGAACTGTCACAATGTGCAGCTTCAGAATTACATGTAGCTTAAAGACAAGGTGTGTTTTCCTAAATCACATATTATGCAGATAGTACAAAGGAAAACAGCACTGTGAGCAATTAATGAAAATGTTACACCTTTTTCGGAAGTGTACAATAATGACTCCAGTCAGAAAAAGAATATAAATTAGGAGCAAACACCAGAACTACATAGACCGTTTCTACCTTCAAATTACAACATCAGAAACCACACGTAGTGTTATATATGAAATCTTTATATGAAAAATAAATATATATTTCATCATTATCAGAATATATATACATTTCATCCTCACTGGCAAATTATGAACCAAAATTACACAAAAGGGACAGTAAGTGGCATATAAGAAAAATAATAAGACCTTATTTGTTTATTGCATCTCTAACATTTAGCCACTTCTTTAAAAATTAAATATCTCTCTTTTTGTGTTCTTTAGCTGAATCTTAGCCATTATTTCTTCTGCCAGATATCAGGAATCTACAGTAAAGGCAGCCATAATTCATATAAAGACATATTTTAGGCAATATATTACAGAAGAAACTGACAGGGTCACTAATTATGGAAAATGTACTTTCTCCTTTCCATGCCTCTTCTGCAAAGATGAAATTTCAAAACCATAAGAAGGACCAGTCTACCCTATTCACTCCTTCCTGTCAGTGCTTCCTATGTTCCTTCCTCTGGTTTATCTGCTTCCTATTCCTTTGAATACCATGTAAGTAAAATTTTACTTCAGACTGTAAGCACACATGCTTCAAATTTAGGATGTGTATTTGCAAAAGTTAAGGTGATACTTTCAGATCTATTTTTAAAGATGTATATGCGGTTAAAGATATAGATCACAGTAGAATTACAGATGCTCTTACTGCACACATGCCCATGTCCAGTGAGTGAAATGAACATACAAGTACTTTTTGTATAGAAAAATATCCCTCAAAACAGTCCAAGAAGGAAGCTAGCACTACTTCATTGCAGTCTTAATTCAAGTTTTCATTTTGTTTGCTTCTCTCTGGTTTACCTTCAAACAGAAAACAAGCTTTGAATGTTCACACCATGAAGATATTTCCATGATGTAATGTGGAGGATTAACTCCATTCCTTGGGAAATTTCCAGGAAAGGGATGCATCAAATAGGCCAGGAGATTGGAGAAAAGTACCTAGCTATCCTTGCTCCCTCCAGATCCGTGGTCACAGATGGTACCTAGGGTATTAGCAGTAGACTGCAGAAAACAAGGGAAATAATGCCTTTTTCGAAAACTGACAAAATCTCTAATAATGAATATTATCATACAACCTATATATTATGTCTGTCTCTGTATTACAGCTATGGCATAATATACCTTCCTCTATTAAACTAAATTCCTCTATCAAATTTAAATCCGAAATCTAATGTCCATATCACAGAATCACAGAATCATTTATATTGGAAAAGACCTCTGAAATCATCAAGTATAACTTTTGATCAGGATCTTCTCAACTAGACCATGGCATTAATTTCCACGTCTTGTTGTTTTGTGAACATCTCCAGATGTGTGGCTTCATCACCTCTCCAGGCAGTTAATTCCAATATTTAACAACCCTTTTCATGAAGAAATTTATTTTGATGTCCAACCTGAACCTCTCCGTGTGCAGATTAAGGCTGTGTGCTCTCATCCTGTCACTGGTTGCCTGGGAGGAGAGGCAGATCCTCACTGGCTCCTTTCAGGCAGTTGTAGGGAGTGATGAGGTCTCCCCTGAGCTTCCTTTTCTCCAGGCTAAACAACTCCAGCTCCCTCAGATGCTCCTCACAGGGCTTGTGCTCCAGACCCTTCCCCAGCTCTGTTGCCCTTCTCTGGACACACTCCAGCACCTCACTGTCCTTCCTGTACTGAGGGGTCCAGAACTGAGCACAGGGCTTGAGGTGTGACCTCAGCAGTGCCGAGTACAGGGGCACAGTCACCGCCCTGCTCCTGCTGGCCACACTGCTGCTGAAACAGGCCAGGATGCCACTGGCCTTCTTGGCCGCCTGGGCACATGCTAGCTCAGGTTCAGTGGCTGTCAACCAGCACCGCCATATCCTTTTCCACTGGGCACCTTTCCAGTCACTCTTACCAAGCCTGTAGCATTGCATGGGGGTTTTGTGACCCGTAGCTAGTACTTCAACTGGACTGGTCAAGAAGCATTTTAAGAATCTTGGAAATCCAGCTAGGAATTGATCACTAATAAGAAACTCTACTTTCCACAAATACTCAATTTAATTTGCTCAAGCATACCTCTTTTAGCAAAGAAGGCAGCTCTTCGTAGCATGGTGACATAAAGCACACATCATCAGACACATTGCTTTAAATTTATGAATCAATGTGCTCAAGATTATTTTTCTTGTTCTCTTTCCCTTTACTTTAGCAAGTAGAATTAATTCAGCCGCATGCTGAAATATGAAGAATACTGGAATATTAAAGTACTGGAAGAATGCTATCACAGAAGCTTCTTATTGTTGCATCCCCAATGGGTATTTCTTATCTCAGGCACTTGTATCTGCCCCATAGCTGTATCCATATCAGCTTGGCTGGAAGTTTTTCAAGTGAAATAGCAAAGAAATGCAGAATCAAAGGATTCACTAGTGTGAAAGGCAACGTTTTAATTATCAAAGAAAGATATTTCAAACCTTTTTTAAAACTGAAATGGATGTCTAGGACAGGATTAGACTATAAAATAAACCATATTCATTTCCTTTCTAGTCAGAGCTATGCAGACCTAAGACACTCAATATTATTCAAAATGAAATGACATGTAATATTCTCTTTTACTTGCTCTCTGTGAAGAACCAAATTGTAAAATTTAAATAATAACCATGAATCTTTTTTTAATGGTATCTGTAACTGTACCAAGAAATTCTACGCCCAGCTGTAGATTAAATAAATTTAGACTCTCAATAAGGAAACGACTGCTACACACAACAAATAATAGCAGCTAGTTCAAACATGAGCCTCAGGATAACTTATTTCTTGAAAAAGCAGTTTAAGCCAAAATTTCAATTTCACTGCTTATTTTATCAGATAGCTTTTTACTACAACACTTCAATGCCCTGTGGAATACATTTTCCCAGTACAAGATTACCAGATTAACCTATGTTTGACAATCACATCTTTCAAGATGCAGATTTATCAAAATAAATGTTTCAATAGAATTCATTTACAAACTTTAGTAAACAGGTCGTTCTGGATGGAGGAAAAGTACACGCAAAACAACAATCCTAAATTGCAGTCTGCAAGGCCAGTGAGATTTATTTTAAACTGACTATCAAATGAGATTCTGAAAATTGTAAATTTGCTTCACCCATTATTTTTACATGCAGTAGTAAAGTGTGTGCCAATGCTATATAAGTAATTAATACAGGAGAACAGACTTGGAGAATTTCTTCATGCAAGCAGATCGACATATTTTTCTTTAGTACTTAGCAAACATTTTTCCACAGGTTCATTTTCTCATTTTTATTGAGGAACTTCAGTTTGCACAATGTATTCTTCTAGCAAAATAAAAAATACCTTCTTTACTAGGTAGAAGGAGCTTTACAGTTCTTCTTTCTCCCTTTACTCTCTGGTTAAACCTTCATTGGCAAGAGTATCACAGTATGAATAGATCTGTAGAACAAAATATTAGTTCTGAGAACAAATGGTCACACCTTGTGTGTTTTGGGGACCTCCAGACCTGTTGACTGATGACCAAAAGTGTTTGGAGCGCATTAAGGGGAGATCCTGGAGACCATTTTATGATTTAATTTCATACAGGTTAAACACAGATTGGGGGAATGACTGGGAAATCCACTGCAGAAGCAGGCTAGTCTGATCCAAACTAAAAAGTGCAGATATACCCTGTAAACAGCTATTTCAGTGTACTTTCCGATCAAGTTTCCTCTCCTTAAAATTCCAGATTAATTCCCCATTTCATGATATTCATCTCACTATGGTATACAATGGTCCTTTCCATACTTCCTCCACTCCTTCATGGTGTGTTCCTCATAGTCCATTCCATTTTGGATGATGACCTCCCTGCTTTCTTAAGAGAAGATTCTTTTCTCAATGAGTGTCAAACATTCACTACTCCTGCAAACTGCACTATCCTGAGTGGCTGTTTTCCAGAGCTCAGATAAAAATCGGTGTAGCAGACTGCTATACTAACTCTCCATTTTCATACATGAAGTTCTTCAGGGAAAAGAAAATAGAACTACACCATTTCTAACAGATTTTGGAGTTTTCAATTTAATGAAAATGCCTTGCTTGCTATAGGGTACTACAGGCCTATTAAAAATGCCTACAGAAGAGATAATTCACTATTGAAGTCTAAATAATTTTGAAGTAATTTCTACGGATACCTATTATATTTCTATTGAATTTTATAAGCTAAATCCTTAATATGAAATTCCACCATGGCCTTTTGTTCTAGGCAATAAAACATAATGCATAGCATGTGCAAGTTTTGTGTTTATTGACTTGAGAGAAACAGAACTGCTCAAAGAAATCTTTATAATGGCTTCTACACCTTTCCTCCCAAAGGGAGGAAAGTCCCAAAGGACTGCTAAATTATGGTGTGCTGAAAAAAAATACATGATATGCATAAATTTTCTAGTCCTCCACCATCTTCTGTTTCACAACCTTTGCAGGGCTGACCAGATTTGCCTGGTCACTGCCAGTCACAGGTTTTTGCCAGTGGCTGCTGAGCTGCATCTGCTTTTGCATCCTTGTCCAGTGAAGTGTTGTGCTTTTAAAGTGTACTAAAATTTTTTAACGTTAAATCTTCAGTGCACATGGAAACAAGCCTGTTGGATGTGTCAGAGACCCTACAGAATCTTTAAATCATAGCAATGCAAAACCATAAATTCTAAACTCCTTCCCCCTTAACAGAGGCAACATTATACTATCTATATTGATACAATATATATCACAGTGCTGAACATCTGCTCAGATTCATTAGCCTAATATCTTTGTGATAGTATGAGAAAAAAAAAATAAAGGAAGAGAAAATATAGTTAAAAGCTACCCCCATATCTCCCAACATTAGAAAAACATGTGAATTATTTTGTCACATAACTTCTTCCAACAAGAAAGACAAAGACATAAGAATAAGGATATTTTCTCTCAAGAGCATAAACACAGATTCACATTTTCAAAAGTAACATGTGGTGGAGAAAAACATATAAATCTTAAAAAAAAATAAGACCTTATACAAAAAATAAACACCTCAGCATGTCTTAAATCATGTGTGTGATAAAGCTGCTTTCCTAGACAGACAAAGTGTGAAATTCTTGCCAGGGTTCTTATTCTAAATAATTTCAGTAGGTCATCATTCAGCATGTAGCCTGGAGCAGATCTCTTACTGAAGTGCTTACCATGTTCTACTACATCGAAAATGTTTCCTCTTGTCCAGCATTTTCCTCTGATGAAGCAAAAGATTAAGAGGATTAGATGCCTTTCCTTGGATCAATTTTGCAGTTGTACAAACTCTTTGCAGCTTGTGAACATTTTACTGTTTTTCAAACATTTTTCCCATCATTATTCCACCTTTGATCGGCTTTGTGTTTCCAGTGTCTCTCCCTCTTCTTTTCCCCTTTAAAGAATGACAAAGCTTTGAAAGCACCTGAAGACATTCTGAATGGTGTGTGTCTCATATTTGCTTCTGCTTGAGTGCAAAAGATTAAATTTTCACCACCCAAGTGACAACTCCCTCTCTGTAAAAAGAACATATTTGAAAGAGTTCTCCTGCAAATATGCTATTTTTGCATTTTCCTGCCTTCTTCCTAGATATTTTCTATTTCCCAGTTAAGGCATGTATACTTGTAAGAACTCATTTTCATAATGGGGTGCTAGGGCACCAGCAATTAAAGACAAAATGTAAAACCACTTTCACTTATAAAGTACACAATAATTTTATTGGCTACACAGAGACTTCCTCATTAAGAATACAAAATGCATGGGACAGGCACATATTTCTCTAGACTGTCCCCTGGAAACTGAAGATATGGGACCCAGCTCCTGCTCATCAGTCTCACAGCTGTGTGAGCACAAGTTCATAGCAGGACTAACATTCTCTTTTCCTGGAAGCAAAGGCAGAGCTAATAGCCCGCTACACAGCCACACATTGAATGACCCTCGCTTCTGACCTGAAACAGACTCTTGGAGACATAATTGCAGCAAAATAAGGATATGCAGACTCCAGATTTAACCGGAGGTGTACTGTGCATAGACTTGACTTACAGCTCTTACTCTTGGTTCCTTTTTACACATAGCCATCACTATGCCTTATAACNTGTACTGTGCATAGACTTGACTATCCTATCTGGATGCAGACAACTGTTACTCTTGGTTCCTTTTTATACATAGCCAACACTATACCTTATAAGGTGTGTCCTGCAGTTTCAGGCAACCAGAACCTCCACTGCTCCAGTCTGTACTCCTCTGTGAAAGTCTGATCTAAATTCTAAAATGTCTGGATCAAATCCAGACTTCTGACAAAACTAACTGTGTCACTTTGCCAGTGTTTATGTATGGTTCACAGTCTTATTTCCATCAATTTTAGGCATTTCCTCTTACACTTCCATTACCTGTAGATTTTCTACAGCTCTCAAACATATTCAGATGAAACGTGCTGTGCCATGCAGTACTTCATACAGTGAGAGTACTATACAACTAACAATTAAAAATATGCTCTTACTTCGTTTGGCCATGCTGTTGTCTATCTGAATTGGGCTTACTCAGGAGAGCCAATTGTTTTTATGCGTAGGAGCATGTACATACACATTTATAAAATGTAAGTAATTAAAGCAGTCTTCTCTCTCTTTGTCCTTTCTACCAACAGGCTGCCTGTGTTCTCGCGTTTGATCAATGGTGTAAATGAAAGTGTTTTTCTGTGTGTCAGCTCTCTGCTATTGTACCTGAATCATAATGTAGTTGTGACCTTGTGCCTTGCCTCTACTGTACCAGTAGAGACATGTTGTGGGTAAATCCCAGAGCAAAGAAGTCTAGGACCTTTCTGGAGATAGTTCCTTGTTGTAATGTTGCTGGAAATATCATCTGCAAGAAGAACTGAGGTCCCCTCAAACTGTCAGTGACCTCCTCAGCAATGGTCAGAATCCAGTTACAGGCACTCTGACATTTCATTCTCATTCAAAACAACAAAAAAAAAGTAATAAAATTCTCACGAAAAGAGTGTTCAGGGCTAAATCCAGGGTCGTCAGCTGGGGAGAATCTGCAAATCCCAGCCACATACTGGCTACTCACTGTGCTTGTCAAGCAGGGAAAATCAGGATTGCTGCTGTCCAGGCAAGCTGCAATCTCCCAGTGGCATTTTCAGTGATGATTCTGCATTTTTAAACCACCAAAGGCTCTTGACCCAGCCTCAAATGTAAATCTTCTCCTTGGTTAGGCTTGTGTGTAGGTTCAACAACTAAGTCTGCCTGCTATGAATAGGCTATTGGTAACGAGAGAAGAAGAAACCTGCAGCAATCATTTCCCAGCACAAATACTCCAGTATTTTCAAACTTTTCAAACCTCATCTCTTTGTATTTCAAGTTACTGAGTGCAGTCTACAATGGGTACTTTCCCTGTGTTTTGCTATTGGAACAGATTCAGTTTAAACAACTCTGATGCACACCACAGCCCCAGTAATTTTGGGTTCTGCAGTAAGATTCACATCCATAAGATTGTGTCAGAGTCTAACTTCTGTTTGAATGATTTATTTCAGCAGTCTCTTAGGTGCCTGTATTAGAGCTAGGAACCAAGAAGGCTTGGTAGATCTGTTGTTAAGCATTTTCTTTTTATCATATATATATATATATATATATGGCTGAAAGTGACTGTAATTGGTGAGGTAGGAAACCACTCTACTCTCTTACTTGCACATTGTGAGAAGGCATCACTTGCTGCCAGTCATTGAAGATATGAAAAGAGCAGCTTTTACAAATGGGACTGCTGGTCAGACGTGCGAAGCCTTTTCTGCTACTTGGCTGTACAGGAATAGCCAATCTTTAGCTAAGTTCCTTTATCTTCATTTGCACAAATAGCAGCCATTAAGCAAAGTCTGAATTCAATCAGCTTGTCTCCAATGGGAGATAAAGTTGAAACCATCTGCTAGTTCTTAAAAGCAATGAGGCAAATTTTATTACTGAGTGATTTGGTTACTGATGCCCTTGTTTCAGCTGACACATTGAAGTCTTTCTCTTCTAAGTGTTGCCTAAGGTCCAAAAAGAAATTGTAATGCCCAATGCACTGTTTGTAAATATCAGAAAAAAACGCCACGGAACTACTGGAAGTAGCTGTTCAAAAGTGGCATATCAGTCTTTTGGGTCAAGATAACCATGAATGATGGGGTCCCCAGAAGAATCTTACAATGTGTTCATTTTCTTTAGATTGTTTTTTGTCCCCTGTTCTTGACCCATCTTGTTTGTATGTCAATTTCTTTTGAATATATCTAATACAGAAAATTAAAAATTACATGAAAATTGCATGTGATCTTATGGGTTCAATCCTATTGCAAAAAAACACATCATAGCAAATATTCTGTATAACAGTGTTTAGACATCGTCATTGCATTCATCCTAGCTAACTACATTTTAAATAAACTCCTATGTTAATTTTAACTCAAACTTCCCAGATATCAATACTGGCAACAGTATGAACATCCTTGCTAACTCTGCGTTTTCAAATGATCCAAAGAGATCTGGACTACTTACTCCAACAGTAGATACATGGGCAGGGCCATGTGCTCTCTGAAATCTTATAAAACTCTTCAAATTCCTTTCCAAACCACACCCCAAATGGTTGGGTGAACCTGGTCCTTTGTAGCTACACAACACCTATGAGTAGTGTATATACCATGATAAATACACCTTATGCTATCATAAGGTGTATAACACTTTCATTACTCTTGGGAAGATCAGGTAATTATCAAATTGGTATCCTGCAAAAAATCACATTTTCATTCACATCCTCATTCTATAGCTGACTAGAGAGGTTGGAGCTGAAGTGGTACAGCAACTTGAAAGTCGAGAGGTCTACAATTCTTTCTACTCATTAATGTGAAATAAAAAATTCAGATTGTTCTTCACGGACCTCTTGCCCAAGACTAAGTTATTAAGCAGTTTGCCAGTTGCTGGCTCCATGGGCTGGAAAAGACTGCAAGGTTAAAATTAGATGAGCTACTAAAGATAAAGCTTTGGGCATAGACTCCCTGAGTAAGAGTTTAGCACACCTGAGAGAATTAGAAACCTGAATGTACTGCAAGGACTTGGAAGCTGCAACCTTCTTCTGTTAAAAAGCTCTGACATAAACTGAATGGTGAACTTCTGGTGCTTAAGTGGCTTCTGCTTATAACCAGATACTTCTCTCTTCTAGGATTCTTCAGCAGTATATAAGGTTAAGCCTAAGATCAAACATTTCCTTTGTTTTATCTACTTTATTCTCCCTGTCAAACTCCTGGAAAAATAACAAATGCTTTTGTAATAAACTCATGAACACAACATCTGTTCACTCTCTTTTCTGAGTGACACAGTTGTATTAGATCATGATCAATTCTTGTTTTTCATAGTGACACCACTGTGGTAGGAATCATTACTGGCTCTTTGGAAATTCTGTTCTAACAATACCAGCAAAGAAATAAATTTAAAAGTCCTGTTTGCTACCTCTATCATAGTGCTACGACACAGAGATTTATGGGAACTGCCTGGACTTCTCTAATTGTAATTAGCTGGAAGTCTTAGGTAGGGGTCTCCTCTTACTTTTTTTTTCAATGCATGTATGATAGAAGTAATTACTGGTTTTGGCCAACTGCTCTTGAGAACAGATTTCTAAGTCTGAACTTCATTTAAATTCTACACCATAGTATTTTCTTTTTGTCTATCTTCAATTCAGATGTTGAAAAATAATAAAAATCTACAGAGAAAACAAAAACAAACAAAACCCCCCAAAACAACAACAACAAAAAATTAAAAACCCACACAAAAAATCCCCAAGCAGATTTAGAAGTGATTTGATAGCAATGGAAAACTACAATCATTTATTTTGGGCTAGGGAAGAATAAGGGAAATGCAGCTGTATTTATCTGACTGAGTCAACTCTTATTGGGATATTAAATAATGTAAAAATGCCTATAGAAATTTCAAATAAAATAAAAATGCAATTTTATTCACAGGAAAAGAATCTCTTGAGTAAAGGCTTAAGCAATTTGGTGGCGCAGCTTACAGAATTTAAAAAAAAACAGGTCTAAAATAAACATCTCTTGTAATAAAAAGTAAAATGGCATCTGTTCTATAGATGAAAATATGGATCCATTACACTGTTGGCAAAATGCTGAATTTCTATAAAATATGGGAGGTAGAATACACTTGTAATTTAAATATGGATTATCAAGGTCCCTACATTTTGTATTTTTATTGAACAATTTGATATTTCCAATAATCAAAGCTAACTGCTTACAGCAGTCCCAGTCTAAGCAGAAAACCAAAATTATTCCTTTCAGGAAGACACCAATTGCTTTGTTTTGCTTTCCTTTTTTCCCCTTTTTTTTATTTTATCAGGAGGGATGGGCAAAAAAAGGAGATACATATGTAATGCATGAATAAAAAGATTAGTTTTAGTCACTCAAAACAATGAAGTCAGAGGAACTTAATTTTATACAGAGCCAAGAATTCAACACGTGTGGCCACTAGGAATACATAAAGAGGTGAGTGTATATTTTGAGATTCTGGGTTAGCACATTTCAGAAGGCAAATTAATCACGCTACGCCAAGGGATGAATTAGGTGCTTAATAATCTTAACGATCTCTGACTACATGGTGCATGTAGGGCACAAAGATACCAATAATGTCTATGGAGCCAGAATTCTCTTCAGGTTTCAAGTTTAAATAAACCATTCTACGCAATCATCTGTAGGAAAAGAAGGCTTGAGCTGTTACAGAGCATTACATTAGCGTATCTGGCTGATGTTGCAGCAATATCAAATATCTTTCAAGAACTGCTTGCCTGGAATAGTTTTTCCTCCATCACTAATGGAAAAAGAATCATAGCTGAGCTAAAATACTTCATTGACTTCTGCAATCTTTCACTCTCACTGACAAATATTTGTCTTACATTGTGTGCTGTTGTGCCATAAAGGTTATGGATCATCTGTAAAGATGTGGACTGTAGCAAGGGACTAATGTTTCCCATTGTGCATTTGTGATGTAGTTCCTGTATATGACTGGATTCTAACTTCATATTTTTCCATACTTAAGGATCTTCACATACTATGAATTAATTCTAACCAGTGTTTCCTTTATGTACTTCTAATGATTTCAGACATTTCTTAACAGGCCCAATCCATTGCAAGAACTTGGGGTTTTGAAAGGGAATTATGAGATCACGATTAAAGAGAAAATACTTCTAAGAAAAGTTGGGTTGAAGGATATTGTGTATGTATTATACAGACCTAACTATTTTAGCAAAACAATACATTTCCACTTGCCTTCCCTGCTTCTGAAGTTTATGTACTTATGTCATTTTTTTAAATCCCATTACATTCCTCAATGCCCACAGAGTGAAGACTTTAGCTCCATTTAATATATCTAAGCCCATTGCTCTACTAAATTCCAGGGTCACTCATATTTTGTTTTACAGCTACTACAGACAGGGTTATTAGAGAGAAAAACAGAAATGGGATAAGCATGGCTTCCACCTGAAGACCACACAAGAACCGTCTGTCTGTGCCTATGATATTTTTTCATCTGTCAAATGTGTAATTAAACCCACCCAAAGCAGCCAATCACATAGGCTATTGGGCTAGCTCAGAAGATTTTAAAGAGTCAAAATATCACCGTTGGAAGCTCAGGAGTTTAACATAAAACATAATCAAGTAAACTCAGATATCTCTGATGAAAACACTGGGTTATGGCTGTTTTAGCAGTAGCCTAAATTAATGCAAATAGAAACTGACTTGTCATAGACTCATAAGACTAAACAGCATCCCAAAAAAGTCAACTAATCCTTTCTGATACAAAAATGCAGAATTAGTTATGTATGTCTCATTAAAGTAAGATCTTTGCATAAGCCATCCCAAAGAAATTTCTTACATTGCTACAGTAATTTCTTTTTATCTTTCGTAATTATAAAAGTCCAAAAACAGGAGATGATAATCTTACTGTTACCATTCAGAATTGAAACCTTGGTCAAAATTTCTGAGACAGCAACAGAAACACTCTACAGGAAAGGAAATCTTTCCCCTTGCTGTCAAAACACTGCCAGAAAGCCACTTTGCAGAAACTTTTCGATGAGCTTAAGGAAATATCACTTACATGCAGATGAAGGCTTAAAGACAAATTTGGATGAGCTAGGCAAAATATTTTGAAGCAGTAGATCTTCTACATTTGATGGAATGATACACCACTCAAGCTCTATTTTAACTACCTCTCCAAAGGATGATACCTATTTCTTGATTGAAAAAGCAGGATTTCTCTTCTGAAAAGTTGGATTTTTAAGATGTGATATGGTAGGAGCTACATGAGATAGAGTTATTCTTAAAATTAATCCTTAGCACCTATATCAGAAAATCGTTATTCAGTCCACTGTTCATTAAAGTGTGCTAATGATATCTACAAAGAAATGCTAAAACAGGTGTTTCCATATATTTAACTGCTGAATAGCTAAAATTCACAAATTAATTTTCCTGAAATGGTAATATTTTTTCTATAGTACACATTACTTCAACAGTCTATTCAATCAGAATAACTTCAGGTGAAATTCATTACAAAGCTAAATCCAACCCAGTCACCTTGGCTCTTTCTAAAGACAGTGAATCAACAGATACCTCACGTAGTAACCAAGGAAATCCATCTCATTCTGAATCCATCATCTAAGATCCCTCCTCAGAGTGGTTCATTTGATCTACTTCTCTCCAAGCAAGATATAGAGAGCCCACCATGATTTATTTACATTTAAACACAGATCTAGATGCCTGAAGTGATGACAGCAGCCTTCTAAGTGTCTGAATAGGTAACTTAGAAGCTGTCCCTGCAGCTGACCAACATCTTCTTAGTAGAACAGTTGAGTGCAGTTCCAGGACACATTTTTTGAGTCAGAGAGGCCACAAAACTCATTTCAGGGGCTCAGTCGCCAGGAGTTGATGGATATATCCTGTAACACATCATAAAGCAAACAAGTCCATCAGCACTGACTCAATTCAGTCTGTGCCTAACCTCATAATCCCCCTACACACAAACCCCTCAGCTTTTAGGTGGGTGCCTGTACTGTGAAGAGGAATGAGAAATATCCTGGTGTAGGTTCTGTAGGGGGTTTTTTTGGTAGGGTTTTGCCTTCTGTGAAATGATATAGTTACTGTCACACTAAAATCAAATTGCTGTTGACATGGTCCGCAGTTTATCATTTGTGTAGTGAATAGCCTGTTGGGTTTTAACACCAACTGAAGTACCTCCTGCTGAAATGTAGGCGTTTTCATTGTAGGACAGCCTGTGAAGGGAAATAGAAAAAAGGAAAATTTTTTCTTAATGTCAAACAGAAATTCATTTGCCTATCAGAAAAGCTAAATATCAGAAAGCTACTTATTGTGTTGTTACAGTAGATGCTACCTGCATGTTTTAATATGAAAATGTAATGCTAACATAAAGGTAATTTTTAGTGTCACTAACATTTCCTTCATTGTACAAAGAATTGTAATTAACTTAAAATTATTCTTAAGTAGTTTAATTTATGTTAATCTATGTATATGTTCCATAGAAAACTGCAAAATTAATTACGACAGAAAGCAACTTTACAAAGAAGCATGATATCATTCTCATCTTTTTTTGTTTATCACTATATAAAATAGATGTGTTAAAAAACATGTTTTTTAAGGTTAATCCCTCTACAAACTTACTACTAAGCACAAGAGGAGAAAAATTGTAGAAGACAGACATCATCCAGCTTAACCGTAACTAATTCAATCTATCGAAAAATAGAAATTCTCGTTAAGTATAAAATATATCTCAGTCAATTGTTTGAAAATCCTTTTTATTTGTGTTAACTATTATTTCAATTTAGTGCATCGGGTCGTGATTCTCACAGGAGTTTAACTTACAAGCACTGCCCAGAATGCAGCACTGTGACTGAGGCCTGGTATGCATGTTTTCACAGTATCACAGTCTCATGAGAATCACTTCTGTCAGAAACTAATTCAAAACGCTGATGCACTTATTGCTTGAGGATTACTCATTTACCTGTTGCTGAACTTTTGAGTAGAAACAAGTTGCAATGAGTATCAGTATAAAAAAAGGTGCTGGAATGAAAGCCGCTTGAATGACTGTCTTCACTGAAAACAAAACAATAAGTATTTAGGAAGTTTCTTGTCCCCAAACAGCACCAGTGAAATTAAACAATCCTCCCAAGAAAAGATCTGCCCTCACAGGAATCTTTGTATTACTGCATGGGCTCTGTGAGCCTTTTCAAGTGTGCAGTGAACAGATGGAGGTTGTTACAAGCTTTTCAAACCAGTGTTTACTGCAAAACTTCAGGCAATCTGTCATGGTTTTTTGTATTCCCAGGGACTTTTTAAGTTCTTGAAAAGGGACTAAAATCATAAATGTTCCTTACTAATTCCCTTCTGCTTAATTCACAAGCAAACTTTACAGTATCAAAAACATGAATAAAAGGTGAAGGTAGTTATATGAACCTCTCAAACATATCAAGTCACTTTTGAAGATGGAGCTGTATTCACTGCTGTGTTCAGAGAAAGCAGACTTTGTTGTAAGACTGGATCCTTTCCTACAGAACAAGCCATATTTTTTCTTCCAGTTATTGACAAGAGTTGTTGAACGTAGCTGTAGAATAATATACAAAACTACAAGATTTGTTCTCCGCTACTCAGTCAACGAGAGTGTTCTCTGAACCAGATGAGACCTAGGGTAGTTTCTAATTGTCCAATCTAAGGAGCAAAAATTGTTGTGCCCTTATTACCAGGATGCTCATTTTACCTTTACCTAAGTGTTCCTGCAGGGTTAGAATGCAGCTCCTTATTTAAATATCAGTGCAATTTTTCCCATAACATTTTTCATAGTGACAAATAAGGAAGAAATTAAATATCTCCCTCAGAGGCATTTATGGAAGTGTATGTTTTTTAACCTTTGTTATTTCCTATAAGTAATACCTGCTACCTTATTTTTATAATAATATATATGCTTTTTTAAAAAGCTTTAGAAATTACACTGTTTGGAATTTTTAACTTTTATAAGTCAGATCATAAGAAAAAAGTGGAAAAATATGGTGTGATCACTAACATTTTTTTTTCAACTTTCATAAAAAGGAGTAAAATATAGCTTGAATTTATGTTTAGATGACAGTTGCAGAGTTCCTGGATTCTTTTTCTCCCAATGATTTCAAAAATGAATCACTACATCTGTCAACAGACAGTGCCAGTTGTAAATTGCTGACAGGCAACAACCACAATTTGAGAGGATTCTTTCACAGGGTTTCCTGCTCTTAATAATATCATCATTGACATCCCAAATTGTGTCTTGTACCTCAAATGTGGAAAGGGTCATCAGACTAATATTTTCATTTGTCTAACCAGCAACAGCAACCATCTAATGCCTAAGGGTACACTGACAGACCATTTTAAAAACTACAATTGGTAGATGCTAATCCATAAAAACAAAAAACTGCCCACAGCACAAGTGAAGCCAGTCCCTTCAAATTACAGGATAATTTGACCAATGAAAGCAAACGTTGCTAATCCTGTAACTCAGATTAATATCTTATTTGCATCTGTATTGCATACAATAAGTGCTTATTTATATGCTTAAGCTCTTTGCTGTAGGTTACATGGTGTTTCACAGATTGTAGATCCTAGGATTTCTTTACTTATATTTACATGATAATTTAAAAAGCCCCGAACCACTTGCTCTGTTTCATCACACTCCATCTTATACCCAAGGACAAACCAATCTGGTTTGTGAAGCTGCAGAACACAAAGAGAGCCAGCTCACACACTGAGCAGGTGATGAAAGTCAAACTTCCTCATCAATTATTTCTGGTGCTTATGGGGATACAGTGGGCTTTGTTGCTAGTGACAGAATGTTGTCAGAGCAAATCTGTTCTACTGGCCCAAGGGTAAACTTCCTATAACAGCCAAGCAACCAAATCCATAAGGAAACAGTATGTGTGGTCTTGCCAGTCTTTCAATTCGCCAGTTCCAAAAGACTAAGTGATTGACTACACAAAATCCTTGAAATTTCCCAGGTAATCTTATACAAATGATGCAACTCAGCCTTTGAAATCCCACTGGATGACTCTTGGAAACATCTGACAGATATTCGGAGCATTCTCATCCTGAGACCAAACATCCACGGGATGAGGAGCAATGATAACCCTCCAGCAAGGCCCACAGAACTCACTTCAGAGATTTTGTTTTTCTGTCAGATTGATAAATCACTAAAAATGCATTAAGTTATACAATAATTGATAGAATTCCTATTTTAATGTATGGCTTTTACAGGTCTAGGAGCAATAATCCATCTAGCACTTACAGGCCAGGAAAAACTTGGCAAGCTGTGAATATTTTAGTTGGCATTGTACTGTAAAGGGGTTTTAAACTTCAGTGAAAACACATTGTTACCCAAAGCATGTGAACATATTCAGAAACCATTTCAAAAGTCAACCATCTGTAGATTTTGAAGTTATGGGAATGCTACAGGCAGCTAAGCATTTCTATTTCTTGATAATGAGCAGCATGATAAATCTCTAACAGACCCTTGTTTTCCAAACGGTGAAAGGAGTATGGTTAGGCCTATCAAATGCCTGATGCCCTGTAAGGTTCTTGCAGCCACTTGCTCACCAAAGAGTCTTTCCTGAACCCTAGGAGCTGAGGTCCACACCATGACTAAGTACCTGGCCAAATAAAACCTTCCCACTACAGTGCCTGCCTGAAACAGTGTCTGCCTAAAATGGCCCCACTACAGCTGTGCCTGTAGGCTGGTAATGCTGCAGGGAGGCAGCTGAAGGTCTCTTGTGCCAGCAGAAGCAGCAAAGCATTCCTGTGCCTGCAGGCACTCAGCATAGCAGATGAAAAACACAGTGCGTGCAGAGGGTTTTCAGCCCGGACCTCTTGGAGAATAAGTAGGCATTACATATATCCATATAGATTATTGCATGCATATTTATAATTCGTGGTGCAACAGATACATTAGGGATCATGGAAATTTGTTAATCTAAGTTATTTGTTTATTATAAAACCTTTTCTGTGGTGTTTACCACACAGTGCTCTAGTCTGGAAGAATCTACCTATCCTCTTCTCAGATCATCAAGAGGGGTGTTGGGAAAAACATTTAAGAGGTAGGCATTGACGGAAACAAAGGGATACAATAAAGACATAATCTTATGTATTTGCTATATACAAATCTGCTATTGGTCATCTATTAATGACCCAATAAAGAAAAAAAAAATCACTTTTCAGTGTATGCATGATGATGGTCTAAGATTCTTTAATTTTTCCACAGCTTAGGCTTTATTTTCAAGTACCAAGATATGAGCCATGGAAAGAAAGTGCCCACATAAAGGTCCACAGAGAGGTTATGTAAGACTTTTTCTAATAGCTGTTTTAGAATATCAGTACCCTAGTACTGCAAATAAAGTCCCCACCAAAAGATAGTAGAAACATCTGCACTGGTCCAACTTTGAAACTGTCTATTAAAAACAAAAGAAAAAGAGGCCTATTTCTGCCTAGAGGAAAGAAACATGGAAATATGACAGCAGCTCTGATACAAGCCACCCATGTACACGATTTTTACAGCAAAGTTCATTTCCAGGAAAGCATAAATCTCTTTCGGTATCACTATTTCTAAAAACTCCTCAAAAAAACCACAGTCCTCAGGGAAAAAAAAAAGATAATGAGGCTTTTAGGATTTTAACACTAGTACAGTCGTATTCAGTCATTTTATGCACAACATATGTTTGCATCTGCTGTCAGCTAGGATGTGAACCCTCTTTAGGGAGACTTCTTAAGTATTTAGTCATTTTATACATTCCTCTTCTCTGTTCCCATTCAGTTCCTCCATGACTGGAATCTCTTGAGTAATTTGTTATTTATCAGAATAAATAAATTTGTTATCTCTTTAAAGAGGCTTTAACATTTACTCTATTGCTCTATAGTTAAATATATACACAATCTTTTTCTTTGTAAGGTGATTTCAAGCACTACAGTTAAGGTCAGAATGTAAATAAAGAAATTGATTAAATGTCAGTTTACCTAGATTAGCTAAATCTTAGAGGATTTTTAAGAGATTGGCAAAATGTTTTTATGCATTCTAAAAATAAATAAAAGTAACACCTCTGATAGAGTGAGAAGAAAAACTACAGTATATGAGTGTTATACTGAAATCCTGATTTGAATTATAATTATAAAGTAAAATGGATGTTTAGAAAAAGCTCAGTAGCTGGCTACTAAAAAAAACCCAGTCACAAAATTAGAAAATTTAAACTATTCAGTTTGGGCATTGACATGAGATAATTCTCCTTGTAACAAAGCCATCTTTCCTTTAAAACATTATTCTCACAAAACAAAATGGGGCTCTACAGCATAAAAAATCAAATACTAAGAATATAATTTGTGATGCAGTGTAAAAAATCAGGTTCTTTTGTGTGCAAAACTCAAGAAGTTCAATTTGGATCACATCTCTGTTTTAACAGTGCATTTTATACAGGATAGAAGAAAGATGATTCACCTTGTGCACTTGTTTCTATGTTGAAAGAATAGACCCATTAGAAATCCACTCTAAGTTCCATCTTGAGGGAAGAGAGAGGTGATTCACTGGCAGTTAACAAATCAAAGGTGTTTTCAAAATGACACAGGTCATGAGAAACACGCAAAGGACACCCGACTCGTTTTCAGAAATAGACTCTGTTTTGATGCAATTTCACTCAAAGCCACAAAAAATTATACAGATTTTTAGAAAAAATACCTTCCACGGTTCATTGTTTAGAAGATTTTGTTTGAAAGGAATGAGAGTTAACCACAGCCAGACCACTGAGCAACAGAACTCTATTTATTCATAAATGCTGGTGCAACATGAAGAGCTGGAAGGCAGCATGACGGATTGTCTACTCCATGCCCATCAACATACTCAGAAAAACAAAGAAAACTAATTGATGTATGCGTGTTATTAATGCTGTTTGTCTAAGATTTTTAGCAAGGCCTGGGAGACAGACCTCAGCTGATCACACATGCAGGAAGACAAACTGAGCCCACTTTTAATTAGTGGAAATACAGGAACAACAGCAGATTCCCTGTTTCCCTGGCAAGGACACTTCAATTCATGCATTAACCTTCAGAACAAGACTCTATGTGGCATGGGGCATTCTAAAATCATAAAAATCAGACAAATATGTTTATTTTACAAATACTCAATGGTATCATGACAGGATGAGTCAATCAGTTCTGCAGTGCTAATCTAAGCAACCAAAACTCTTCCAGGATAAAACTACTGAAAGTAAAACTACTCTGTTCCAATTATCCCTAGTTGTTTATAACAGATAGAGTTTATGAGCATCTAAATAATTACACTATTTTCTATCGCTTCTATCTTCTTAGAATAGATATTGGCTCTACCCCATGTTAGATAACAGTTGGCCCTATGAATATTATTAACTGTGTTCTTATAAACCGTTTATTTTTTCTTCTTTGCAGTATGAAAATTTAAAAAAGAAACTTGGCAACACTCACATATTTTGTCATGTTTTTAACACAAAAATATTTACCATTAAACTAAATCAGAAAAGGCAAGTCAATCAGAGATTAGTACTAACAAATACAAGGCAGAAAATTGTGCACCATGACCTTACAAGAAGGAAAGTGCTGAAAAATGGATAGTTTAGCAGGAAGTTTAGAATTTATTCCCTGAATGTGCTACTTATCTGCCCACGTAGTTCCTAAGAAGATATTCCCACTGGGACTTGTTAAACAGGTTAAAATTATTTGTGTAAGTTATGGTAGCAAAGTCAGTCTCTTAGGGAGTAATACAATATGGATTGCTGTTAATACAGCTTTTGACATGATGAAAGGGAAAAAAAATACTCCCTTCCAAATAAAGACATAAATAAATATCTAAAAAAGAAATATCTTCCTGAATCCTGAATCAGGGACTTTCAGCTGCTGCACATAAAGGAAGCAGCCAAGAGCCACCTTAACTCAATAGAAACATATGAACAGAAAGTGATCCCCACAGCATTTGGGGTTTACGAGGGTGTACCTCAAAGTACAGTTTTCCAGCAGCAAACTTTATTCACCCACTCCTTGACTTCCTCATCCTGAGGTGGTTCTCACCAACCTGCCACACATGCCTGCTCCCTTTGGGAACTGCTTCACTTTATAGCTGAGCTGGCTAAGCACGAGGGACTCACCTCTTCCCTCACCCACCTGTGGGCCCCACCTCTGCCCTCACTTAGATGCTGACCCTGCCATGAGCCAGCTGAGGATCCCAAACAGCAGGGAAGGATATGCTTTGAGCTGTTTGTTTGGAGTGTGGTTTTTCTTGCTGATTTAGCTCCCAGAACCAGTCATTTGGATTTTGCAAGTGCTAAGGCAGAGAAAAAGCAACAAAATCATTAGTTCAGCAGTGGGTTTAGTCAGGCTGAATAGTACCAAGCAATCCGAGGCTTCATCATGGGAGTCAATTCATTGCAAGGGTTTGTTGTAAACCAGATCAGTGAAAAAAAAACTCAGGATTAAAAACAGAAGAGTGTTTGAGCTCTAGATAATATGACTCATACTTTTCTGAGAAAAAAACTTTAGAAAGAGTTACACTGGCACAACAAAGGAAACAGTGATTTATGAGGGGCAGAAGAGATGAAAGCAGCTGCAAACAGAAGGGACTGTGACCTTCCCAAACCAGACTTGTTATCAGAAAAAATTGTAATATGAAGCCTCAATTAAATGTTTTTTCAAAAGTTATCTTTCAATTATTTACTACAAAAATGTTGTATATACCCTTTTCAGCCCTTTTACCAGATTTGCTCCATGTTTGTGCATACCCTATGCATCTCAAGTGAAACACTGAGGATTTCCAGTGAAAACCTGTATGCACATAGCCAACCTGATCAGCTTTTATCTCCTAGTCTGTTGAAAATGCTTTTCTATACTTTTCTCTCCTTCCCCTTGTGCCCAAGGTGCTGAGACCTAAAAGCTTGCTGTCGGTGCCAGTGCTTTGTGGAAGAGAATCACTTAATAGCTGAGAGTGAACAACGGCAAAAAAATTCTACAGTCGCAGCACATATGCCTCTGCTGTCATCACCCTGGACAGAACTCAGAACTGCAGCTTCTACTTCACCCTAAAGTTTAAATTAATATCAGAAAACAGGGGATTTTAGGATTAATAACATACCCACGCAGAATCATAAATAAGAACACCATGGATATGTGGTTTCTGAATGTGCTTGGTACCTGTATTTCATTTCTGCATTGCACTGAGACTCAGTAACAAGTTATATTTCCACTGCCCACTGACTCTAATCCAAATCCCTGCATTTCCTTGGAGAAGAACCAAGTTCCAAACTTCTTTAGCGCGCACACACCCTCCTTCAAATCCAGCATAGCAAATCGACTCCTGTCCTAGAGATAAGCATTATAGAAATGTATCTGAATACACTAGTTTATTTAACGTACTCTCAATCTTAGGCTGATGCAGGTTGCTTCTGAATTTTCTTTGGTCCTCTGCTGTTGTCCTAGAACTTCTCAGCCCCATCAGTACTCGACTCCCACTTCACAAGCTGTGAAATCATGCTCAAGCAATGAATAAGACATAAAGTCTCTGCAAGATTATACATTATTATTATCAAGTAGTTGAAAATTAATGTACCCTTAGCTGTGAAAAAGACAATGAGACTTAATACCTTGACTACTGTTTAAGCCTGGGAAAAAAAAGAGTATCTGGCCTGTCGTATTCATAGCCTATGAATTTGTTAGGTATTCTATTTGTTAGGTATATTTTATTTGTTAGGTATTTCTTAGGTATTAGGACCAGGATTTGTCCTGGTCCCCAGCTCAGGCAAACCTTTTCTGTGTTATTTTGTGTGTGTGTTTCTTTGCAAACTAAAAAATATAAATTAATAATTTTGAAAAACAAAACAGAATAGTTTTTTGAGGGTTTTTTTTTTTTTTAGGGCAGTGCTATGAGTCTAACACTTAAATGTAATTTTTTAAACCATGCAGGTTGTTTAAACACACAATGGTTCATATGTCACATGCGAGTCCACTATAAAATGTCAGATACTTAATGCCCTAAAGCTTTGAAATCAATAACAGCAATTATACACACATTGAAAAGAACTGCTGCCCTTTGGTAACTTATACCTTCTGCAAGCAGGTACTTCACACTTTCCAGCAAAAGTTAAATGCTGCACTACTGACACTGGTTAGAGTCTGTCTATGCACACATAACTAAATGTCATGTCATTAGCAGCACTGTGTTTCAGTAGGACTTTATTTTTATGTGCATTTAACTGCTTTCTTTGAGTCCACTAATTTACAACTATGTTTGCTCCAGATGGAAACATTTAATCTAATCTATGCCTCATTTTCTATACTGCTCATGACAAGGTTTGCAAGACATTTAAGAGAGAGGAGGAGGGAAAAAGTGATCTGGGAGATTTTGTGAATGATTAAAGGCTCTGCAACTCCAGAAGGAGCAGGAAGATGTTTGGCATGCTACTTACACTTTTTATTACCAAGCAAACAGGAGAAATAAACTCCTTTCTGTCACACTACTCTGCATCCAGCAGCGTTCATACGGAAGCCTTGTGAAGAGTGGCAGCAGGGACAGACTTAACATCTGGTGCCCTGTTTTTGCAAGTCTCAACTGTTTTGCTCTATATTCCACCAGCAAGACCAGGGCATAGACTGGAAAACCAGTGTTCTTGAAACTCTTTCCCATTTGTCAAACCAAGATATTGGCCTAAATCCAGATGAGACTGCACCTTTCTTCACTTGTACCTGCTGCTGTTGAAGTGTCAGTATGCTAAATATTGTAAATCCTATTTTGAGGCATTCGCATCTTTTTAGGCATTACAGAGGTTCCTGAACATCTATGTCAGGTTTGCAGCCCAGGACTCAAACTCCCAGACCAGGGTGAGGTACAACAATCCTGAGTTTCCCTGTGTTCAGCTTCTAGGGCACCTTTCCCTTCAAAGAATAATGCAGCTTTAAAAAAATTATTATTTTCAAAGCACAGATTTAAGTGGTTTAATCATTAACATAACATATTACACCAGTCACACACAAGAAAATCCATAATTTAAACTACCAGGATTCTGTTTGGAAGATTACATCAATAGTTAAGAACTGAGGATTAAAGCAGTTGTTAACTTTTACTTTGGACAGATTCAGTTTCCACATCTGTGAGAGGACAGATGTTAGAAAGGGTAAGAAGAATAAAACAGAAATGGCTGAGGAGATGGACCAGATGTTTTGTGCAGAAAGGTTAAATAGGTTAGAGTTGGAAGAGGGTTGTCTGAAGACAGAGAAGGGAAAGATTTACAAAATCCTGAAGAGGGCAGATAAGGTGGGTAAAGAGCTGTTCTTCCCCCAATGTTGATATATAACTTCTATAAATGGCTGCTTTGAGAGGCAGGGCTCCTTACCAAAACAGTCAATAGCTCGAGCCTGAAAGCTGATGCTTTCAGAGAGAAAAGGTGAGATCAGAGGCACATAGAATCTCTGAACAAACTATGGTCAAAATGCAGTCAGATATCCAAAATACTATTTTTACTTTAAAATGCAGTGGAAGTATATGGGTGTCTTGCTTACCAAAAGAAATATGTTTCTGTAACTAAGACATAAGGCATGTATCAGGAAGTAAGCACCATCTAAAATAAAGATTATTTGAGGCTGGTAGCACGTTCACAGCTTCTTGGTGGTTGTGAAAAAAGAGTAAAGAAATGAGCTAAGGAAGGGCAAAAGAAAAACAGCTCTGCTAATTGCTGATAGCTGCTCATTTTTAAGCAGTCAGTGACATTTCTGATCTTTCATTTTCCTGATGGTTTTCACTTTGATCCTAACAAAGATAATCATCAGTACCGTAACCTGACAGGTAATGTGTTAAGCTGTGCATTTAGTTTTTCTCTCCCCTGTTAGCCAAATCCTGCAGAGGCCAATTATATTGTCTATACCAGCATCAAACAGAACAGGACCTGCCGTTTGGTATGCTAGTGATTATAAACACCAAACTACACTCTGAGTAAGGACTGTGCTGTGAAGCTGTGTTTCCACTTTACTTGAACTACTTCTGAGTAGAAACACATTGTAACTTGCAATGTAGATAGTTTCTCAGGAGTATTATTTCTAACTACAGGAAGACACCTGTGTTGTGCTTCCTTCTCTAATTACAAAAGGTCAATTATTCACCATATATGAGTTTTTCAGCTCTTGTCATTTTTCAACATCATGATTAAGTATGATCTATGATTCATTTATTAAATCCATTATATAAATAATAAATATAGCACTTTGTCAATATTTGATAAAGCTGCTAAGAATTTCTGTTTGGAAAAATTAAAAACAGAGAACTCTGCTCTCAGGAAAAATACATTGACTTTCCATTGACGTTTGAAAATTTCATAATCATATGTTTCACAACTGCATTTCAGGCAATTTCAATGTTAAAAAGAACTCAGTTTTTGAGCAAAGACAGAGGCGTTGCAAGAACAGAGAACAGGAAATTGAATGCTTCAGTGAAGAACAATTAAGGTTAGAGACGTCCTTGATAGTATATCAGGGGTAGTGATAGATGAGCAGCCTTATATTTTTTACACGTGGCATTTCTTTTCATTGTAAGAGAGTTCTAGAAATTAAAGCAATGTTTCAAAATGAAGCCACTTGACTTTTATAATACTGGTTATAGTTAGTTTCTTATATAAAATACACATGACATTTTAAAAATGAGACTGAAGGTTAAAGTCCTTCACTTAGAGTTTTTCTAAGAACATTTTAAATACTTCTTGAAGAAAATTGTTTTGGAAAACCTTTGTTTATCTGAACTTCTCTACTTAGCTCAGTCCTCGAAAAACATGTATATCAAAGTTAGTTTGATGCAGCCAGGTACATTTGTGTAGCTGTGGGCAGGAACTTTGGAAACAATCTCTAGGAAGGTTAATTGAAGGAGTCTGGGCAGTTAGGACTTCGCACAAAAGCCCATGTGTTCTATGGTATCCTCAACTGAATAGAGACTTTAGGACATCTGTGTAAGGTTAAAAGCACAACCTGGGATCTGGGTAAAATCTGGAATTTCAGGCAATTCCCTGGCCAGGAAGGAAGGAAGGAAGGACAAGTCATGTGGTCTTAAACTGCTACCTGAATATGAACTCCTAAACTGAATATGAAAATCATAAAATAGCAGAATCATAGACTACCAGGTTGGAAGGGAACTCAATGAGCAGCATCTGGTCCAACTTTTCTTGTCAAAAGCACAGTTTAGACAAGGTGGCCAAGCAGCCTGTCTAGGTGAAACTTAAATGTGTCCAGTGTTGGGGAATCCACTAGTTCCCTGAGATTTTTCCAATGACTGATTTGTTCTCATTGTGAAAAATCTTCATGGGCCTATTTGGAATCTCCTCAGGAGTAACGGGTACTTGTTACCCTTCATCATTTACATGTGACTCCTCATAAAGAGGGAGTTTTTGTCTTCTTTGTAAAGCAAAAGATATCCTCCAGCCCACAAAATGAACATCATAAAAGTTTTTTTTCATATTTGGGAGTACAGACAAGGGGGTGAGAGAAAAAGGAACCTGGCAGTGTTTGAAGGTTTCAAAGCTGTTGGTTGAAGAAAGTGCAAGCACCAAGATTGGTGGGAAAATTCACCCTTGTAGAAATGAGGATCAATTTGCTAAAATTGTGAGTCCAGCCTAAAAAAGGAGCCTTTATGCGAATGCTCTTCCTTCCACTTGTCCAAAAGCAAATTAGCAATAGCTAATGTCCCCCTGTATGCTAAAAAAATACAAGAAATGATAGAAGAGTTTGAGTGACTTTAGCCATTTGGGTAGGATCATGAAAGGATGCAGTGAGACCTGCTTTCTGCTTCTGTCTTTATTCATGTCCTTTAACAACAAAAGATAATTAAATACTGAACACAAGGTGCAAGAGAATGAAACATCTACCAAGTGAGATGAAAGATTTATTACAAGTACTTACAGAGAGAGATAACTTTGATTACAGGCATCCTTGAGAACTCCTGCAAGAGTGAAAGGGCACGATGTTAAGCCATAAATCCCAAATTACTATTATATTCTAGTGAAAAAACCTTGATAACATAGGTTGACTAAACTAAGGCTTTCTGGCCTTTGTAAGGATAAACGTCCCAATCAAGGATTGTCTGTAAGCACATTTGCAATTTCTTTATGAAAGTTGTCATAAGGATGACAGGATGAGATGAGAGGAAAGGATTTTTTTAAAATATAAAAAGAAGGTGCTCCTGAGCACGATCAGGAGCCCATTTCACCCTGCGTGGGTTGCTCTGGAAGATAAAAGTGCGCACTCATACTAGGTGCGCAGTCATTGTGATCCCAGGGCAAAGATTTGTTTGTACTTCCTGTCCCACAGAGGCACCCATTCGCTATACAAAGCTTGTCATTGAAATTGTCTCCACATATGCAGGAGGGTTTCAGACACCAGTCAGGCGTGTGCAAGACTCTCTCCAGCAGCGTCACACCCAGCGCTTAGGACAGACAAACGCTGCCAGTTTCTTTAGAACACAGGCTCAGCCATGTCATGAGAGGAGAGCTGTGGCAGACAGTTCTCAGAGACTCCCATCT
Source organism: Platysteira castanea (assembly GCA_013397175.1). NCBI lineage: Eukaryota > Metazoa > Chordata > Aves > Passeriformes > Platysteira > Platysteira castanea. The sequence goes on along the minus strand of VYXC01005571.1, from coordinate 207,849 downwards.
GGGTCTCATTGCTGCATTGCACTGCACTCTGTTGCAGGATTGCTGGGTCTCCAATCACTTTCAGTTCCAGTTTCTTCTTCTTTTTTTTAATTTCTTCACTGAGGTGTTGCCTTTCATCCTGCCTCCTTTCCCTCAGCTGTTTTCCCTTTGATATGCCTTCAACATCTACCTTTTTTCACCATAGAAAAGTTTCTCAGAAAGAGCTGGGTCTGATTATACAGCACTTAGATCTCCGCTTGCTCCCACCAGCTCTTGAGAAGATAGGTGGCTAATTGGAGCCAGCTGCTTGCCAGGTTTTCCACCTATGTGGTAGTTCAGTCTGTCACAATGAGATGACAGTGGGAATAGACCATAAAAATCTGTGGAAGTGAAGACAAGCAGCTTAAATTTGATATACAGAGGAGAAAGCATGTGGAGAGAATCAAAGACAGGGGCTGCATGGTCAACAGACCCGGAGAGAGATCTTCAGTGTAGTGCTGTGGCAAGACAGCTTTTGTAGAGGGAAGGAGTGGCTGCAGCAAGGAGATGGGAGGTGATCAGAGCCTTCTGATGTGGTTTAGTGCTGGAAATGAATAGGAAAACCCAAAGCTGAGAAACATGTTTATGAAGGATCAGTAACATTTAGGGAGTGTTGATGTAAAGACCAAAAAAAGGAGATTAAGTGTTATGCATTTGCCATATATGACTAAAAATTTAACAGGAACAATGAAAGTGCTGCAGATCCACAGACTGATGTGAATGTAAAGGCTTGGCATTCCCTCCACCTTTTCCCCACCTTTTTAACTCCCTCACCTCAATTTAGCCTCTGCTTCTAAATTCTTCATTCTGTGGTCAAGAGTCAGAATTAAAATGAGAAATATGCTCATTATTTATTCTAGATATAAAAATCTACTTAACATTGTGGCTTCAATTCTGTTTCTTTAGAGTTTCAATAATAAATATTAGATTTTAAAATATACACAGCCTACCTTCTTTATTTTTTTCTTTTATAAGAGGTATGCTTTAACATTAGAGTAGCATCACAACACACCATCAAAACATTTTATTTTTCATAAATTTAGTATGAAATTGTGTCTGCTTCTTGTCAATCCAGCACTATAATAATACAGCTTGAAGATGAAAGACAAGGTGAAAGAAAGAAAAAAGTGGAAATAAAAAAAGGAAAGGGAAGAAGAAGGCAAAGAGGGGAAAGAAAAAGGGAAAAATGGAAACCACTTCCCAATCAGCTACAGGTGGCAGACTTTACATGCTCAGATGCTAGTGCATCTTATGTAATAGTATAGCCTACACAGAAATTTCAGGAAAATTGCAGTCTGCTACATAATCAATTTTTTTTTTTCAGAGTAGGATGTAGCTTAATCTAATTACAGACTGCTGAATTCAAGTATCAGCTTTTATGCATCCTGTTTATTGTACACTTGCCAATTATGTCTAATAAAGACAGACAGGTGAAGTTCAAAGGAATAATTCAGAGACTTAAAATGGGAATCACCCAAATTAGCAAAACTGTACAGCCAAATCATGATTCAAAGAAGTCAAAGGGAGCTTTGTTTAAAAAGCCAGTGTGTTTACGATTGGGCAAATGAGAGTTTTCTAAACAGGGATGGAAATCAGGTAGAAGTTTATTTAAATCCTGGTTTCAGTTAAGTCAAAAAGAATTTTTTACTTTTTTCCCCAGTAAGTTCAGGTTGCTAAGAGTCTGGTTTTTGTTCTTCCCTGAATATATATGAAATGCTTGATGCATCCTATAACTTTGCATTTTGTGTGGAAAAATACACCTAAAGTGCATGTAAATACACCCATCTCTTTACTGAAGCCACCTGGCCTGGTCCCTCTGAGCTTTTACAGCCAAAGTGAGCTGGATTTAGGCAAGGTCAGTGGGATCCCTCAGTTGGATCCCCTCAAGATCAGGTGGGTTTTGTTGCAACACTGATGTCTCTCTACAGTGAGAAACCCAGAATACTCTTGTTGCTTATTGAAGTTTCTGTGGCACTTCTCCTAAGATTAGTATTGCTAGCTTCAGCATCAATTCTTATGACCTAACTAATTTCCCATTGAAGCAAAATGGTTTTTTAGATTCTCCTTTCACTCACTTCATTTTGCATATTGCTGGGCAAGTAGCTACTAAGATTCATCTTATGGAGCTGCATGTTAATACCCACAGAGGTCTATTTACTTATTCCTTACTTCTGACACAGTTTCCATCTTTAGAGAGGCTTACTAAAAGTAGGTAATTTTTTTAATGGTTTGGGAAGGATGATAGGTATAGGAAGAGAACTGGATCCTACTGAAAGTCAGCAAGGCTGAAGTTTCCATTTTGGGCTTAATTTAGACACTTTCAAAATGTACTGGCAAATTAATAGTATGAAATGAAAGCTATGTCTGTGTTTAGCAAGTACAGAGGTACACTAAAGCAGAAGCAGAACAAAACAGCATAGCAGCAAATGGTGTTGAGGACCCTGCATCTTCACTGGGTAACAGCTCAGGAGTGTAAGTTTACAAGAGATGTAGCCCAGTTCCTCGTGATGAGCAGCTCAGAGCACTCATAACCTGAAGCTGCTGGGAGGCCAGCCATCAGGCCAGACACTCTCTCCTGATGAAAACTTGGAGTGCATGTGGCACACAGTGTCGTGGCAACTTCCAGGGTAGCTTCTCCACAAAAGATGTTGCTAACACTCACTCAAACCTCCCTGCAAACAAAACCAAAACATGCTAAATGGGGACAACACAGGAGTTCACCTCAGCAGAGCATGTTTGGCCCAAACCTGGGTGCTGGAATAGCTGCCGTCTGCCAGCCAGGACTCTACATTCAAAGCACTGACACAGCTTGCCCTCTTTTTTAGGCGGCAAAAAAAAAGGTACTACAGATCTCTGCTTCTATTTCTGTCTCTTTGCGATGATGCATTGGCAAATATTTTTGTGTAAAGTGCTTAATTGCAATAAACCTTAAGTTAATGCAACTAACTACCCTGTTTTTGAATAAACTCTGTTTTGAGCAAGGTAAGAAAGGCAATTTAAAAAGTAGCTTTCCTATTATCTTTCTGTAGTGTTAAAATCTATTACAAGGCTTACCTAATATTATACCAGAATTATGAATTCTATTTACGGAAACTATTTGGTCCCAACATTTTATAAATATATCAAAGGCTCAAGCTGAAAAATGTACTGATTTCTGATAACTATTATTTCAATCAAAATTCAAAATGTAAATATTTTTCATTCTTTTACATTATGTCTATCATAGTTTAATGTCTAAAAAAACCAGAACTATAAACAGCAGGTAAGAATGTCTTTCTTTGTAAGACTATTTTCCTTAAAAATATTATTGATTTCTTATTGTTTTCATCTGTAAAGGCATGGAATAGAAATCCTGAACTCTATTACATGGTGTAAGTCCAGGTTAATTCTGTTAAAGGAACTCCCTTGGAGTAATTCTGGTTTGACACTAATATAATCAAGATCATGACACCTTGATGGTTAATGAAATCAGAAGACTTAAGAATTGGTATAAAAAGCAGAGTGCAGCACTCTTTCTGTAAACAAGGATGCATTTACACAAGCATATGCATCCAGGTACTTGAATTTTTTACCTTCTTTGAGAATTCTAGGTATATAATTCCACTATATAAGGGCATCGAGGAGAGTAAAAAGTTGACATTGACTTCTTAGTCAGGAAAATGTCTGAGTGAAAGAAAGAAGTCTCTGTAGAGATGAAAAAGGACTCCAAAAATTACAAAAATGAGTTCTTATTCTTCAGGTCAGAATAGAAGTTACCAAACTAATTGGAGAAAAGGAGAAAAGCCTTAGTTTACATGAGCCAGAGAGGAATGTTTTAGCAGCAAAAGGCAGAGCACACAGGACAGTTCTAATCCCAGCTGGAAGTGGTATTCCTCACTGACTTTATCCAAGGGCCCCGAGTGCTGATCAGCTTGGCAAGTCTCAAACTGTTCAGAGGTTAAAATCTTTCCCTTCCACATCAGAGTAAACATTTGACAGAGTAACAACAGGGGTAAATAGGGCTTTTAGCACCCTATAAAACTGAGCAGCACCTGACTGTTTCTTTTAAGCACCACTGGGTTAAAAACAGAGAAAGCTTGCTGGCAGCTTCCTGCAAATACCTATTATGACAGAATAAAATACATATAAAAAGGCATTATTTATAAACACTACTACAGTAATTTCTAAACAAGTTTGAATTAGTGTTTTTTATAGCTGGTTTAGTAAAACGTTATTGGCTTTTTTACTAGTACAATACCTAATCCTGATTTCAAACCATGTAAATGTGCCTTTGGCTTCTGTCAAAACCAGGTGACTTCAGTTTACCACACGGAGACCAAAGCAGGTCACTAAATAGCTAGTATTAAAATAAAAGGTGGTAGTATTACGGATAATGGTGATAAATCAATGGTAATATCTCTGATAACGGATTTTTTCTTATTATTTTTATTACAGGTATTCTTTTAAACAGCCCATTAAATTTAACAATCCTTTACAATAAAATGTGAATACATTAATGAAAATTAAAAGCTCTTCAGTAAAGGTAACCATAATTTTGTTCTAACCAAGAATTACTACACCAGTATCAAGCTTCTGCCATTTCAAGGAGAGAAATTAAAGTCTGCTGTGTACAAGACTTCTTCAGCTATTTATGTATACCCTCATGGGATAATGTGTACAGGATCATGTTTCATTTTTATAGGACCCTGCAATTTAGCTCTTACTAAATTCTACAGGCTCTTTCTGTTCAGGGCAGAAAAATAGCAGTTCTTGAGATTTCCAGTCTGTTAGTAGCCCAGTTAAGACCATCCAGGGCAAGTCCTGATCACCTAGGCTTCTAGATCAAGGAATTTGGTGGATCCCATCAGGGCATGCTCTGTGTCAGTGACTCTGGACTTTCTTCCCCTGCAGACCTGTCACCAGGGGTGTAGTGGGAGAGGGTGGAATGGGTTTAGACAGTTCAGTGTGTACTTCACTCCGTGGACAAGCAATGGCAGTGAGGGGAAAGGCAGAAGCCATGGCCATGCTGCTTTCTCCACAGCATGTGCAGGGTCGCTTCCCTTGAGCAGCAGGGACAAGACCACAAACTGAAGCAAACAGGGATACTGCAGCTAGGTTTACCTTCGATCATGGCCCGAAGTGATACCTGTATTCTGGCTCCTAATGTGTCTTCCCAAGAAAAGTGCAGATAGAATTGCCCTGATTTTCTGATTGCATAAAATTAATGGGCTCCCTGTCACCCAACAGCCTGGAAGGACCTGTCCACCCAGCGATAAGGAAAAGCATATAAATTATGTTCACATGTGAAAAACTTCCTGAAGGATCAGCAAAACCCAAATAAGGCCGTGCTGAAAAGGGAGGGACATACTCTGCCAGAAAACCTGGATAGACGGGTTTTCGCCAGTAGCATTGGTTGTCCTGTAGGATGTTTATTGTCCTGTTACTGCACACCTCTAGGAAACCCATGGGCATCTTTCCTTCTTGAAACAAGCATCTGATGGAATCTGCTCTCCTGCTCTTCTTGCCTCTCTGTTTAATCAGGGATCATGTCTTTCCCCTTATTTCTAGGGAAGAAGCTCACATTCCTTGTCTCAACAGGAGTCATTGCTATCCCTAATGCTGTTTTGCAAACATTGCCCTTACACAGTTACAGAGCTCCCAGGTGGAGCCCATGCCCTATTCAGCAAACCTGGGATCTGGCCTCTTAAGAAATACTGCAACCATTTTGCATCTCTTATAAATACAAACCTTGGAGCCCATATCATCAGATTTTGTTACCCAAAATGCCAAAATATACTCTATGGGCTAAAATTACTTTTCAGTTTGCAGAGACAACACAAGGATTACACGTTTTAAACTATTTCTGGAAATAAATAGATATGAAAATGATAAATAAAATGTCAAACAATGTGACAGAATCAGAAGCAGACAAGACTAGGCACAGACTATCATGGCATTGATAATGAGCAGGCCCGCCCTTCCAACAGGTCTGCCTCACAGGTGGTGTGTACCTTGTCTGACAGTGTTGACACAAATTATCTCAAAACTGACATGAAATCATAATGCAGTCAAGCTTTAAAAGAAATGGGCAGAAAAGTCTGTAATAATAGTATTTTGCTTTTATTGCCCAGCAGTTAAAATAACCATCTTCTCTGGCTGGTACCCTATTACCAACGGAGCAGTAAAGCTTCAGTGTAACTCCATGCCATAAAATCTAATTGGCTGTTGTCCAAACATTGGATGTAAAGCAACATGCCACAAACTTGTCTCTTGTCCATTTATTGCAGTGCTTGGGAAGTGCTGTAGTGATTTACTGAACAAGGTGCTCTGCTTACTGCCTATGATTTACTCTGCAGCCACGCAGAAAATGACAGGACCGACAGATTTCAAGAAAAGTTTGTCAGCCCTTATCCCCATGAGTTAGTCAGCAAAATGTTCCGGTTGGTGATAAGCAATTCTCACCAGAACACTATTTTGTATTTATTCTGGATTTTATTGTCTTATCCCTCAGTGCTTCTAAAAAATGCTCTTCTTAAGGTTTTGAATGAAATTTTTATTGGCTCACATAGTGTGTAATTCACATTCTCCATAAAAGTGCTGAATGCTAACCAGAAGTATTAGATAAGAATTTTTAAAAGCTGTATTTAAAATAACCTACTGAGGCATTCAGAAACACAGCAAAAAGAATAAATACTGAGAATAGCAAAAAAAATGGACAACAAATATACAGCGTGCTATAAAGTGCCAGCTTTTAGTGCTGCTGTTCAAATGGCTTGGTTGCCATTTGCATAGAATTACGGAATTATCTACTACTGGAGAACAAAGTAAAATATTATTATTTGAATTTGAGCTAAGCTGCTTTCTCAGGCAGGGACAAAGTTGTTAGGGCATTATCACTCAGGTGCAAGGATTAACTGATATCTTTACATGAACTTTTCTGGAGACAGTAGCATCCCCCTTCAGGACAGAGGTGAGTAGAGCATTTAAAGGTTGCCAAAGTAGCATTCCCCTTCAGGACAGAAGTGAGTAGAGCATTTAAAGCTTGCCAAAGTCAGTGGCCTAAAGGGACAGCACACCATGTCGGACGCAAGGTCTGTCAACAGGCCAGTGACCTGAATCAGACAAGGAGGTGCACATGATAGGGCAATATACGATCACTACCCTGACACAGGCTTCCAGCTTCTCATAAGCAGTATTTTAAGAGATAGCATTGCCCAGGATTCTCCCAGAAATGCACCTACTGTTCTTCCCTATAAAACAGACTCCAGAAGACCCAACCTGGTCCTTTGTTAGTAAGACTAAGCAATTTCCTTTTGAGAGTTCTCAGAAATGCCAAACCCCTTGGGCTATGCGAGCCCAGGAGAAACAACTATTGCCCAAGAGAGGCTCCAGCCTCCACATGAAGGTCAGACTCACATGGGAGAACACAAAGTGCTATCAGCACTCTCTGAAAGGTATGCAGATAACACAATTTTTTAAAAGTATTTTTTAGTAGATATTAGAATATTCAGTTTTAAAATAGCATATTGTGTTACATTATGTATTCCAGGGGAAACAGGGAAGAGCAGAATTAACTGCGTTGGCATGACAGAAACACATAAAAAAAGGTTTTATTAATAAGATGCTAGCGGTAGTGTCAATGCACTTGTGATGGTCTGAGAGAAAATGTTTAACTAGTTAGTCATACTGTTGGAAGAAATGAACAGGCTTTCAAATCACACACACCCCAGCTCAATGTCAAACAATGCCTGAGGCAGGAGCTTGTTCAGCTGCCAGCCAAAGCCTTTCCCTGGGGAAATATTACCCTGAGATTTTTCTCCAGCCCAAGTCTACAAGAGAGAATCCTTACCAGGATCTTGCAGATGCAAATTTTGCAGATTCACAGTGTGGCCACAGCCTTCTGGAGACATGGAATTTACTGTACAACACTTTCAAAGGCCGAAGATATCTCAGAAACACCAAAAATTTCATGAGAGTGACAGAGTTCAGCTGATGTGCCTGAGATTTTCAGCTATATATCCAGAGTAGAGGCAGCTGGATTTCCAGGTGTGAGGTACTCAGAAAAATTACCTCATCCTCAAATTCTAACCAGGCAAACTTCCAAGAAGAGACAGTTTTGATACCTGGGGAAATCCAGATGTAAAGTTTGGAGAACAGATTACAGAAAAGCCTCTCAGTTGCTTAGAGTTCCTGCTTGGGCACCATTTTGTTATGAAGTGTTACAAGCCTCTGACATCTTTATTCTGAAAGTGAATTAAAATAATCAAGTGGATTTTAAAAGTTCATAAAATGTTACCTTAAGAAAATGTATTCAGGGAGAGAAGAGCTGGAGGGCCTCTTGGATTTTTTAGACACCTGTATAGCTGTGGAAACTCAAATCCTCAGAGATATTAACATAAGAACTGAGGCAGTAGCAACGCTGAAGGGGACCCACCAGCACTAGATTACAACAAAAAAAAAGTGAATTCTCTGATACAGCCATGGATAAATCTGTGGAGAACATGAAGACATTCTCGTGGTCTTAAAAGCAGTTTTTAGTAACTTCATTTATCTGTGAAGTTTTGTGCTGTTGATGAAGAAGTAATGAATTCAGGTTACATCTAGGTTGAAATGAGCTGGTGGCTGAGGATCTCTGTGGTTCTTTGCCTTGAGTGGCCATTCAGAAATAGAGAAGTCAATCCACACAAGTGGAACTTGAAAACCAGAAGAAGGGAAAGATGTATCCCTCAACTTCTAGCAATGAACCTCCCCCAAATGTGTATCAGAGGAACCATGCCACCCAGACTTCATTACGAGACACAAAGACATGGAAGAAGAAAGAAATCTCAGCTAATTTTAGTTACATAAAGGTTTAGATCCCTTAGCAGCAACAGGGATAAGCGCCTGAAGTAGATGGAATAACTCAGAGTCAATAAGATAAATCTCATAAACAAACAAAATTCTGGAGGACGTCAAGTCTGGACAAGACACCCACACTTTATTAATTTTAATAGCTTTAGTCCTAATTTGTATCATTTCTTTCTAAAAGGAAGGCAAATATGAACAGAAAAGAAAAATAAATACTTAAAGGTTATCTGAATATACAGTCTCCAGACTGTATTTCAACATTTTCTAATATGAAATATTAAAATTGGGACTGATTCTTTGAGGGTGGCATTTTCAGGGGGGAAAAAAAGGCCAAAAAAAAACCCAACTCAGGAACAATTTTGATTCAAATTAAAACATAGGTGAATTCAAGTATGAAAAATCTAACTTAAACAGGAATTATTATTTTACTTTCTACTCACTCACTTTCCAGACTGCCTTTCCAGAAATAATGCTTTTTTGAAGGACTGAAGATAAAGGAAGCCAAAAAAGACCATTTCCTTTACTGGAATTATTTCCTTTCCTTCCATATTTATGGAAGAAACATAAAAGCACAATAAATATTAATTTTTACATGTCATACTAGCAACAATGCAATAAGGAATGTTGGATTACTGCTGGATTTTTTGGCAGAATTGAACTCATCAGCTGTAGAGATCTGTGTTTGCAAGTGCCTGGCGCTGAGAAACACAATCTGAACAAAAGCTACAAGAAATATAACAACTATGATTTTAAAAATAAAAATAAAATAATAAAACTCCCTTTATTTTATTAAGCAAGAGGAAACATCAAATGATCTTCTACACAGTACCCAAGCAGTAGAAAGGGTTGTAGTCTATCAAATCATCTATTTAAAGATACTCTTTCCATGGAAACTGTAAACAATTTGCAGCTAGCTCTGTGTGCAGCTGCTGCCGCCATTCTGGTCTCCTTGGTAGCTACTACAGATGAAAGAAAAACAAAAACAACCAACATGTTAATTGTCCTATCAAATTACGTGATAACTAAGGATGAACAGAGTGGATTTCAAGTGCTGACAAATTCAGCCTCCTCCAGAAATTCTTCCTCTGCACATTTTACTGCTTCTTACTAGTGGGTTGGATTGTCTAAACTGCTTCCTGTTTATGTACCCCTTGCTGTGTTTTTATCCCAGGTGAGCACACCTCATTTCCTTTTGTGGTGCCATTAAGGGTCACTTTTCCCTTCTCATGCTCTGTATGGGTATAGGTACTTACCTGCACGTGGTAATATGCCCGAATGACCAGAGACTCACAAACGAAACACAGTTCATAAATAACTTCTGAAAAGTCAAGAACTGACTTACAAAATTACCTGGCTCCAGCAATTAGAAATCATATGACAGAGAATCTGGAATTATACTTTCAAAGCTTCCTACCCATGATGTATCCACCATACCCATTAATGCATCTTGCATGTGAAAAATCCTCCCATGCATGAGGAAAGTAAGCCAGCAATCACACAAAAAGCAACTTTAAGTGTGTGTCTTGCCTATGCAGGAGCATGGAGATGAACTGGAGGACTGGAGGAACCATTAAATTTCTGGGCCACTTCTACTGTAGTACAACAAGATCCCTGGCTTGCCCCAAGATCCATATATATTTCTATTTATAACGGTTAAATAAAATGGGAAATTTTATACTCTATGGCCAGAAAAATCCGCATTTATATAGTTTGACTCCTGTATTTAATGTTAACATTTTATTTTGCTTAAATTACGTTAAATTAAAGTTACACAGCCAAATTGCCTTCCGATAATTCAGATTAATTATATTTCCATTTGTGTGGTTTTGTAGGAAAATTACTCCCCACTTAAGATGACAATTTCTTTTAAAAGAAGTCCTATAATTCAGAAGCAGTACAACAGGTAGGTTCACAGGTTCTTGAAGTCACTGTAGAATATCCTGTTAACTTTGCAGGACATGGGACTCCTGGTAAAAAAAGTTTAACCAAAGAACCAACTTTTTACATCTCTGTCCATCTCTGAGTTTCAAGTTTGCAATAAAGTATCAATCAACCCCAATGAGTGCCACCATATTTGCTGGAGCTTGTCCCTGGCCCTGCAGTTCTCTGTATTGGAAGAATTGTTATTGCCCCCAGTCCACATGCCCTACTGCCACAGGAAATGGAGGAGAGAGAATTGCATGTACACAGTTAAACTGTGCCTCTGAATAGCACTGGAGTATTGCCAGGATGTTCACCAAGGCTGTGGCCTAAGAAGTTCTACAGCAACTTGTCATAAAATCATGGAATGGACTGGGTTGAAAGGAACCTTAAAGACCACCTAGTTTCAAGCCCCCTGGCATAGGCAGGGACACTTTCCACTAGACCAGATAGCTCAGAGCCCCATCCAACCTGGCCTTGCACAATTCCAGGGACGGGGCATCCACAGCTTATGTGGGCAACCTGTTCCAGTGCCACATCATCCTCAGAGTAAATAATTTCTTGCTAACATCTGATTTAAACCTACTCTTTTTAAATTGGAAGCCATCCTCCCTTGTCCTGTCACTACATGCCCTTGTAAATAGTCCCTGTCCATCTCTCTTGTAGGCTCCTTTCAGATTCTGGAAGATCACAATTCGGTCACTCTGAAGGCTTCTCTTCTCCAGGCTGAAAAATCCCAATTCTCCCAGCCGTTCCTCATAGGAGTGCTGCTCCACCCCTCTAATCATCTCGGTGCCTCTCCTCTGGACTTGGTCTGTCAGATCCATGTTCTTCCTGTGCTGCGGACCCCAGAGCTGGAAGCAGCACTCCAGGTGTGATTTCATGAGAGCGGAGTAGCGGGGCAGAATCCCCTCCCTCACCCTGCTGGTCACACCTCTTTGGATACAATCCAGGACACAGCTGGCTTTCTGGGCTGTGAACGCACATTGCCATGTCCTGTCCAGCCTCCCTTCCACCCTTGTCAATATCTGCATGCCCACTAGAGCTTCATGTGGCAGAACACCAGTCTGCAAGAACAAGGGCGTCTGACCTGACATGACACTGACCTTGCCCAAAGTTATGCCTAACAGAACACTGTGTTTTAGCAAGGTAGGCCAGGCTGACAGATTTTTTTTCAGTGCTTCTTTACCTCCTGTTTGAACAAGTCTTCAGTGAATGAGTTGAAGGAGGTTTAAGAAGGAGAATGACCTCCAGCCAATCAATTAGATCTTAAATGAAAGCCCTTTTGTAGTCTTCTTTAAAATAATAATAAAAAACCCGATTAAGTAAAATACAGTTTACCTTTAATAAAACTACCACAAAGTAATTGTATTGTATAACAAAGGATATATCAATGTCCATATTTATAGATTTTCTATAATAGCCAAAGTCACAATGATCCATGTGCTTTCAACCAGGTTAGTTATTTCTTATTTTAGAAGAATAAAAAGAATAATTTAAATTTAATTATCCTTTTAAACTGTCATAAAATAGGGATTTAGCCTTCCAAGAAATCATCTTTAAATTCACCTCTGACTAGAGTGATAACGCTGCTGTAAGATGGCTAATTATTTAAGAACATGGTACCTATTATGGGTTAGTGTGAACAGTAATCAGCCCACCAATGTGTAGAGCTTTTGGAGTTTGACCCCTCTGAGGGACACGTGTCCATGCTTTAATCCTGACCTCTGTTACTGCCACTGTCATAGCTGCTGGTTCAGTCTGTGCCTAGTTCCAGGGCCTGAATCCCCAGAATCTAATTGCTAAATAACCTTCAGCATGAACCACTAACAACTAACTACTGTGGATAAAAAAGTTAAATTAAAATAAGATCTGCTAAGACCATTTGCTCCAAATCTAAACTAAACTTATATAACATCCCTAAGGTTCAAAGCCTTTAGCTAACTTAGCTTTGAATTATTCTGGTATGTTTTTGAGCTTTGGAGATGAAAGTGTCAAAATATCACAAGTCAGCTTCCTCATATGAGATTTTCCATGAAATTTTGCAGACATAAGAGGTTCAGGAAGTTTAGGAAAGTTTCAATTAAGAGTCTATATCTTGTCTTTGCTCACCCTGTAGTATTTGTTAGATGTGAACAACACATACAGGCACACACACACACGCAGAGACTTCTTAGGTATTTAGCGACAACAGAAATCTTCCCTGTCTCAGATCAATAAAAATTGGAGTTTTATATTACCTGGGAGAAAAAAAATCAACAGCAACTTTTGAAGTGGAATTGGTCTATATCTGAAGAAAACAGTTAAGTATATCGTGGTTTAAAATATGGTGTGATTTATTCCTTAGGTTTCTTTAGGCTTGGGTTTGAGAATGTAAACTGGCAGCGTACTAAAGATTTTGTCTAACCAGAATGAAAGTACAATAGATTTTGAATATCAAGAAGCCTTTTCTAAGGGAAAACACACAGAAAATATGCAAAGTGGTTGCCTCAATGATAGGACAAAGAAATAATTGAATAAGTAATACATACCTAAATAGAGTCCAGTTAAAACCAACTTATACTGAAACAGCTTTTATAATGGCCAAGAGTTCACTTGGAAGTAATGAATAATTGCTTGGCTTCAGCGTAGTCAGTGATAAAACCTGTATCTATTTCAGCAGAGCCAGAATTTAAATTTATATGTAGTGATTATAATTAGGGCCTGTACTCCTCCTGCCTTTTTTAACTGAAAATTGGCTTATTCATTGGTAGCCCACTGGTATCCTGTTGGCCTCATTTTCCCCTCATCAGGGCAAAAAAAAATTCCTGACTTTTAACCCAACTATCACCAATAATTTTCACATACTGGATGAGCACTGAATTGATTCTTAGAGGGTGATTTGAAATACCATCCTGAAATACCATCCTGAAATACTGCATTTGATGACCAGAGAGCTCCCTATAAATTGCTGCTAGTAAACGAAACAGGGATTCATAATCCAATGATCGTAAATAGCACATTTTCTAGATTTCTGTACAATCCTATGTTTCCAGCACAATAAATAGAATAAAACTGCTGAAATGCTTTCTTTCCTGTGTTTCCGAACAGGTTGTTCAAGCTTTCAGATTCTATGGGTGCATGTAGATACACTTGTATCCATGGGCAAAATTTCTAGTTTGCTGTTGCAGTCCCAGTAAAGTCCCAGCCTTTCTATGAAAATGACCTTGTACCTTGGTTCACCACCTGTAAAATGGAAATAACATTTCCTTACCTAATAAAGCTACTGCAAACATAAATTATTGTATCTGAGATGCATGGTGCTGTGATGATTACAATTGCACAGGAAAGCAGAGAGAAAATGTTAATTCCTTCAGCCTAAATTGCAGGCAAAAAGACTAAAGGAGAGCAAAGACACTAAAGTTTAGATCCAAGTTCTTTGGTCTGTTTGTCACCTTTGGTTATTATCTTAGAGTCCATGAATGTTGGGAGGAGATACCTACTTGTTGCAAGAGATGAGCTCTTGCTCATCTGATTATAACTCAAACAGTACTCTTATCTGAAGTGCTGTTTTCAGTGTCAATACAGGAAGGCATTTATGGGATTATATATTTCTTTCCAGAGGAATTTTTTTCTCTGAAACTGACTGCTAAAAATCCAAGTGTTATGCATGAGAACTGTCTCCATATGAGCTTACTAATACAGTCCTAAGTACTTCAAAATCTTTAGAAACTAAGTGAGCTGGGGAGTGACTTTTTACAAGGGCATGTATAGATAGGATAAATGGGAAAGGCTTTAGACCAAAAGAGAGTAGGTTTCGATCAGATATTAGGAAGAAACACATTACTGTAACAATGGCGAGACACTGGAACAGGTTGCTCAGAGAAGCTGTGGACGCCTCATCCCTGGATGTGTTCAGGGAAAGGCTGGATGGGCAGCCTGGTCTAGTGGAAGACATCCCTCCCCATGGTAGTGGGGTTCCAACCCAAACCATTCTATGATACTGCAACTACATAAGAGAAAAAGAGCAAAACAGAGCCCTTTGCTTTAGATATTCCAAATTTTTTATAACCTGAGATCTTGATCTCCTTGATATTGGAATATAGAGCATTTTTTTCAGACATCTTTAGTCCTTGTAAACATAAAATGTGACTTCCTCAAAGGAATCCCTTAGAATGGTTCTAACAAATGTCAAAAATTTATTTTAGGCCTTCTGCCACTGATAGAGGTCACATATCATTCATAAAAGTGTAATTAAAAAAAATAAGATTGATTTTAAAATAAACTAAAATACCAGCTAAAAGAAAACCACACTATAGAATATATTCAGCCAGTTACCACCAACATCTCTTAAGGGATCTGAATCATAAATCTGAATGTTCGGGCAAAACGATATGCACTGCAGATCAGAATATTTTCATTTCCAGCTACCTAGCTGGGAAATACAGTCTCATGCACATGTCTACTTTCAGGGGAAATATACTTTATATACAACACTATTACATACTGCAAAGGAAGAAATAGTGGATTAGTCACCCTCAAATCCACTGTCACTCCAGAGGACTTCCCTGACATTATATCTAACCTCTGTCACAAGCTAGTAATAAGCTGTATACATTTGAGACTGTTGTCTTTTCATGTGCATTTTTAATGTAAAATTTTTTAAGAGTAAAGTATATGAAAAATATACTCCTTAGTAAAGAATTAGAAATAGTCATCAAAGGGAAGGAGGCAGTCATGCACCTCACTGAAATAAATTGCTCTTTACTAATCAATTTAGAGCAGAGGATGAGTCCCAGTAGACATAACATATTTACAGAACTATGGAAATTAAATAATCTTTTTTTTTTCTCCCTGAAGACAGGTGGGAAGACAGACTGTCTCCTCTGGAAGGATAAAACAGAAGGCATGGCAGAGGGGAAAAAATTCATGGTCTGGACTCCTGAAAGATTTGATTGAAGGAAATTAATAAGAAAGCTAGAATACTCCACCACAGGATGTAAATGACAAGCATAAAGCCTGAAACTTGAATACAATCTTGACAAGAGAGGAAACAATCCTGAACTGAGAAGGAAAGGGAGACCTTTCTGATCTAATTCTAGTGAAGTAAGCTAAACAGAGCTTTTCTTTTATTTCTTCACCCATTATTTCTCTGAACGTCTGTGACTGTGCTATCTGCTTCTGATGTTATAAATAAATGATTGTCTATTTGTTCAACATGTTTTGAATTAAAAATAATTTTTAAAAAAGAAAACCTGAATCAAACCAACTCGCTTCTCAAGAAGTTTCAAAGGTACATAGCAAATTTTATTGAAATGGTAAAAAGTAGCCTCTCATTTGAGATTCAAAATCAGAGTAGAGAGTAGGCAACAGAGGGGTCAGGAGGTTCTCATCTGTCTTCAGTTGTTGGCTGGTGGGACATCGGAGGATATCTAGCAATCAATAACATACTGAGATACATACTTGAATGTTAAATATCAAGGGTAATAAACATTAAATAGTGTCTGAGAGTGAGACAGAAATAAGGACAAATATATTTTTCAAGCATAGAGTGGCACTGGCAGTTTTGTGTGTGTTAATTACAGACTTCAGTTAGTTTCTAACAAAAGACATGGATTTTCCATTGTAATATATGACTTAAAATTAAGAATTTTAAGATCAGGAAAAGGAAAAAAAGTCAGAGGATTTCAAGAAGACTGATTTCATGGAGAAACTGAAGTTGCTGCAGTCCTACTTCATTGTTTCCTAGCTCACTCACATACCATTCAGATGGTAGAGAACTGGGGACAACTCCTCTTACATTACAGACAACTCCAGAGATTCAAGAATTACAAAATAAGCATAGAAAATATGAGACTGACTGCAAAGCCATGAGGTTTTTTTTTTAAATATTTGAGTGTCTGTCTTTTTTACTTTGGAGGCATTAGGCTTCACTTGGGCCATACAAACTCTTCTGTATGACCAGAATGAGACGAAATCTGAGCATTTCAAACAAACACAGGAGGTGGCTTAACACAGAATCCACTAAGCATCACAAGTCACATCATAAAAATTACAGACATCAGCAAACAGGATTTTTAAAGCGGCCTTGTTTTCACGAAACTCCAAGCCATGATGAATTCCCTTCTTCCCTTGATAGTCTGTTCCAGTGGCTAATTACACTTATAAAAGTTGTGGTTTCTTTTCACTTTTCATCTTGATACTTTTTAACTCAGCTGCCAGCCAAGGAGGGTCTTGCCATGACTTTTAGTATTGAGAACCACTTCTATTTCGATGAAAATCCCCAAACTTTACAAATATCCTTGGTGTTTTTGTGAGCTTTACACTTTGTTTGCCAGGGTAGCTGTCTTGCAGTGGACTGAAAGATGGCAGGTATTGTGTGCAGACACAAAGGCAGCCTTACCAGTTCTTTTTCTTGCCAGTTGCATCTAAGTCAGCAATTCCCTGGCAGCCAGGAGGGCCAAGGGTGTCCTGAGGGCACATCATCATCAGACACAGCCAGGCAAGGGAGGGGATTGTCCCACTCTGCTCTGCACTGGGGCAGCCTCACCTGGAATATTGTGTGCAGTTTTGGGTGCCACAATAGCAGAAAGATATTAAACTAATAAAGAGTGTCCAGAGGAGGGTAACAAAGTTGGTCAAGGGCTTTGACGGGAAGCTGTATGAGGAGTGACTGAGAGCACTTGGTCTGTTCAGCCTGGAGGAGACTGAGGGGAGATCTCATTGCAGTTACAACTTCCGTGTGAGGGGAAGAGCAGGGGCAGATACTGATCTCTTCTCTCTGGTGACCAGTCTGGCCCAGGACCCGAGGGAATGCCCTGAAGTTGTGTCAGGGAGGTTTAGGCTGGATATTAGAAAAAGGTTCTTCACCCAGAGGGT
>VYXC01005571.1:0-190153 GCA_013397175.1 Platysteira castanea | reverse complement strand
GGGGAAGAGCAGGGGCAGATACTGATCTCTTCTCTCTGGTGACCAGTCTGGCCCAGGACCCGAGGGAATGCCCTGAAGTTGTGTCAGGGAGGTTTAGGCTGGATATTAGAAAAAGGTTCTTCACCCAGAGGGTGGTTGGGCACTGGAACAGGCTCCCGAGGGAAGTGGTCACTGCACCAGCCTGACAGAGTTCAAGAAGTGTTTAGACAGTGCCCTTGGGCACATGGTGGGACTCTTGGGGATGTGGCTGTGCAGGGTCAGGGGTTGGATTTGATGATCCTGATGGGTGCCTTCCAACTCAGCTTATTCTGTGATTCTGTGATTTTCTCCTGGTGAATCACATAGATGCAGAGCACAAGTCTGACCACAAGTCATCAAATGCAGTCATCTACATATACAAGCAACATTTGCACCTCTGAACCACAAGTGATCTAAGCAGTGAATACAGAAGGATGTTATTCAGTACAACTTGCAATATATTCCAAACTTTTACCCCTCTTGATTTCTTCTTTCATGGATTACAACCCTGTGTAATAAATAGCAGCTGCAGTAATTTCAGTTTCATATAAGCCAGTATTTAACCTAACTCTTCTGGAAAGCAAACCACGGTCCCCTAAGAAAAGCAAAATATTGCATTTCCAGCTTTCAAGGTATTCAGACATTACCATAAAATATAATTTAGCTAGTAATAAAAAATAAAAGTTGCTGTAACGCAAATTTGGTTTTTTTGATATAACTTACGAGTAATGTCTTCCATATCGAGAGGAGGAAGACAGTAAGAGCTCCTCTATGGGTCACCTAAATGATTGTATAAAATAATTATTCACATTTTTCACTCTGTTCCCACACTTAAAGAGAATAGTAGTTCAGAGGACTATCTTCAGACTATGTCTGAAAGCATTTAGGAAGGAAAGCATTTTTTTTATTATTATTATTAGACCAGACATCTTCCTAAGGATTTAGAAGATATTATGGTGTATTTTGTGTTCAACTAGTTTTTCTGTGGCTATTCCTTTATCAGGACTTCAAATATGTCAATGAAAGACATAGTTTCTTGTCAAGACTACAGAAACAGTAGGGACAGGAACATAGTAAAAGTTTCTTGCTGACATGTTTTGTTTCACCTTTGAATAAAATCCGAAGACCAAATATTCCAGTTTGTTTATTGGAAGGATAACAGTTTTGCAGCTGTGGGTCCTAAAAGACACATGGAGTTCTTAAAATGTTTGCAGCATACAAAGTAAAATTGATTAATATGAAGGATAGTGTTCATCTAAGTTTCAGTTTGGGATTTTTGAGGGGGGTTTGGTTTGGTTTTTTTTCCTAATGAATTTTTCATATAATAGTAAAAAAATCAAAGAATTTCTGAAGCTTACATGTCAGGAATATAGTGTACAAATTACAAGAGGAAAAAAAAACCTTTCAGTGCTTGTGATACATTTTAGGACAAAGGAAAACAATGCAACTGAGAAAAAAATAAGTGTTTACAATATTTTTACCTTTGTTTTTAAGAAGAGAAAATATGCTGTAAAATTTAGGCAAACACCTTCCAGGCAATTAAACAGTACCTCGTAAAAAAAAAAAAAAAAAGGACCCAAACACACTAAAATGATACAAAGAACCTGAAAGTTTAATTCAGCAAATTATTTAGCTATGAAATATTTTCTAGGATATAAATGTAACTATTGCTTTAGTCTCTTTCATCTGGAACATTTGTTATTTGGAACACCGAGATTAAAGGACAAAATTTCTAATCCAGTTTGTAGAGAATAAGCTCATTGCTTCTGGTTCTATTTTAATTACGTGATAGATGTATAGAGGTTATGACCATGACACATTTTTCCTGAAAGCCACAAAAACCAAAGCCATAAAAGTAACAGAGTGGAATTCCTTGGTCCATTAAAATCTAACACACTGATATTTGTCATCTTGTATAGTTATGTACAAGTACTTACATCTTACAAAACCAGATAATTTTTATCTCTGCTACTACATTCAGATTTTTCAGGTTCATCAGTCTATTAAGCTGCGTGCTTGAGAGATATCTCATATGGAAATTCAGCTCCTGAGCAGGAGTTATGTGCTCATCAGAGGGCCAAATGGCACCAGGTGTAACCATAGCTAAATGAACAAATCCCCAAGTAGCAGTCAGAAAGAAAGAGAATAAGAATCAGAATTAAGTATAAACAAGTCTTTCAAACATGTCACCAATTTCAGCTTTTTTCCACAGGCCAACACATATTCCTCTGTAATTATGAAAACACTATTATGGCATGTCTAAATTCCACAGCAATGATGCTGTGTATTTACTATTCTGGCAGTTCAGAACACCATCATTTCATTTACAAACATTTGACAATAAAAGTAGGAATTCCAAAATTTTTTTTCTTCAACGCAGTGACCCATTAAAGCCTTTCAAAAAATTAAGACTGGCTGCATTCTTTGAGAAAATGTACAATAATTACTTCATAGAAAGAAAATATATTATTATTATTCTCTTTCTTCAACCATTATTTTGGGCAATTACCTCTCCTCCAGATATGCTTTCTAAAAAAAGGCATATATGAGAAAGTAAATTCAGAAGAAAACGTACCATGTTTAGATTTTAAGGGAGGAAAGAACATGTTTGTAATCTCTGGAGATTGTGATGTATATTAACTCAAAATTGTTTAGGGATCAAACTTTGAGAAACTATTATTCAATGTTTTTGCCTCAAAATGAAATAGAGAGGTTTACATAACATGATATGTATAGGTAGCTGTCTTTTATTGCTTTATCTTTTCTAAATTGTGATCAAACACTCTATCAGACTGACACTTCTGGGATTTGTATTACCTTCCTGTAATCTTAATAGTTGTGTAGGAATATCTGCTCTTTTGAGCTGTTTTATTAGTACTAGTATCCTGTAGATTTTTGGTAACTCAGTGAATGCAGTTTTGAAGGGGTTATTTTCTCCTGGTATTATCAGTATCAGAGAGACACATTGTCCATGCAGCATTTAGGGTTCCAAAAGACTCTTTTATTTAAATTCTTTATTGAAACACTATGTGTATCTCCATGTGGATAACCTGATTGAGATACAACAAAAATTGCAAAGACCTGCTCCTGTTTGATCCTCCAGGAGCACTGAGAAATGTATCTAATTGAGGCATATGATCAGTCTCTCTGACCCTATGCTTAAGCAGGTTATTTTAGACAAGGGGCACAATCCCTAGGCACTCGGTTATATTTCTGCCTATATAAACATTTACAATGGCTGCATGCTCAGGGAGGAAAAGATAAGTGCACTGCAGTACGATCTGGAGCTACACAAACCAGCTTTGAAAATGCTGGCAGGTCTACACAAGAATGGTTTACTGTGAATTCGTCTCTGCCAGCTGTATGCATGGACCACTTCAAGAAGCCAGATGAGGTTGTATTGCAATATGAGAGAGGATAGAAAGAGACCATAAGAGACCAAAAGCACCATAAGTGCTCTTCACCAGTTCAGTAACGTGGTGTCATGCAAATATACTAGTTTTGGTCCCAGAGGCAGGACAGCTGGGATCAAATAGGAACAAATGTCCTTGGAAATTAGTCCTGCTTTTCTAAAGAATTTTAGCTTCATTATAATCAGATTGCTTAATCTTGCAGCCTTTTTACAACATCTGTTTTAACTAAGGTCACACATTGCTGCCTAACAGCAGCCAGTTCTGTAGCTTCCTGAATTAGAGATCTGGTGTCTAACTCAGAGCAACTGTTTTACTCAAACCAACTCCAAACAAGCTCAAACATTACTTAGTGCTCTCACCTTTGCTTTGCCTCTCTTTAAAGACTCTTCCTTTGGTGCATTGATAACTTTCTTTCTCTCTGTTTCATATTTGGGATTGGTAGTGTACCTGA
The DNA here is from genome assembly GCA_013397175.1 of Platysteira castanea. Classification (NCBI taxonomy): domain Eukaryota; kingdom Metazoa; phylum Chordata; class Aves; order Passeriformes; genus Platysteira; species Platysteira castanea. The sequence continues at coordinate 186,271 of VYXC01005571.1, read as the reverse complement.
TGTTATCTGATGTCCAAACTCATTTTATATCCTTAGTATTCAATATGGTCAGTACTGACTGTGCCTAGTCATAAATATGCTTGTTTGCTACAGGCAACACCATGTCATTTGTAGAGAAGGAACCTCCGGAATCCAAGCAGAAAAAGTGTATTTTTTAACATAGATAACTGTTCTCTTTCTGGCCGCTGCAATATTGATCACCATAAGGTATGTAGAAAGACCAACACGTTGCTCAATCAGACTTTTTCAGTTCAGAAGCCACCCTCGAGCTTGAAAATTGCCTGGAAATTGAGGTCTGTAATAAATCATGTAAAATCATGCCTTCCCTTCACTAATTATGATTTAGGACTGACTTGAGACATAGGCAAAGCTGGCAGCCACTCTGGAGAGTCCAACAAGTCAGCAAAATCCTTGTCCCCCACGTATAGGCGAGGGTAAGGTCCCACCCGTGGCCAGTGAGCTCTGTGCCCAAACCCTTCCGCGGGTTGCCAGGACACAGCAGAGCCCCATGGCTCAGCCTCAGCCCTGCGACAGCACACAGTCCCCGGGGAGATAAAGCCACGGTCTGGAGCCTCCACCCGCGCACTGGCAGCCCGACAGGACAGGCAAGTCCGGAAGGGAGCTTCTGGAAGAGGGGATCTTCCCCCTGCTGTGGCTGATTGTGTCACCAGAGCCTGGCACAGGCACGGAAGGACACAGACGGGAACGAGGTGCAGAGACAATAAATATTCCCTGCTAGGGCTGAGCCAGACATTTAATTCTTGCACACAGAGTGACTTAAGGAGAATATTATCTTGTCTCAGTAGTCAACCACAGGCTGGACACAGACCCAGTTGAGTAGGACAGATCTCTGCCATAGCCATGACTGCTATTTAACAATCCCCAAGACACTATTATTTTAACTCATCTTAAGAGCAAGAAAATTGAATTTCATTATACTGAGATATCTTAGTCTGGTCTTGGCTGATCCCAGCTGGATTAACGGATCACAACTAGATTTATCCCACTTAACTTGAAGCACTTTGCTCTGGCATATAATTTTTGAGGGTAGCCTGACCCCATTATAATCAATGGGATGAGAAAAAATGGGCTAAAATTGACTTCTGGAAATAATGTTATCTCTGTTCATTACAAAGTGAGTTTGACCCTGAATTAGGCACCTTCATTTTGTGTCTGAAGCAAACGGGGAATGAATCACTCCTCTCTAACTTAAGATATCAAGTCCAATCTTAACATTTATACAAGATATTTGTTGCATCAGTTCTGTGTTGAACAAAGCCAGGGTTTACCGCATGGGTTTAGGTGCTGCAACAAACAAGGAGAGTTTCATGAAGGTCATGTAATTCATTTACAGCACCACAGGCAGATTTAAAGACTGGGTTTTAATTCATGTATGCCTCCACCTTCTGAGTCCCTACCATCAAACATACTTTTAGAGACTTACAGAGTAATTCCAAAGGAAAAGTACTTCCTGAAACCACATTTCAGCCCTTCAACTCCCATTCCCTGAGGAATTTTCTCTTTAGATATTGTATACAGCATTTTAGTTCAGAGCTTTTGCTGCATATCCAGCAGAATGGATATAATTCCTTTTTTTTTGCATCAGTGGAACTCTGAGCACAAAATGCGTTGCAGACTGGTTGGGAAAATCATCCCTTCTGTTTGCTATACTGCTTTAGTGTGGGACATCTAAACCCCTTTTCATCCAGGAGTGATAATAACCAGAGCAAACAGATGATAAAGAAAAATCAGTGTGATGGAATAAAACACAAGAAAGAAAAAATTAAACTAACTGGTTAGAATTCAAGGATTTATTTATATACTAATGTTATTCTACTCATTTTTTAACACTGCAAGGCAAATAACCTTTTTATCCAAAAAGCAGTATTGAATAAAACTAAACATTTCCAGTCCATTCCAGGCCCTTAATTCCCCAACATGTGCATCAGGGGCTTGCAATGCAAGAGTCATAATTCCAAAATACAAAGACAAATAATGTATTTTAAATGCTAGTTTTGATGTGTGCATCCTTTTGACAGGAATACAATCTTCTAAGGAGAGTAAAATATTGCCTAAAGAAGATTTCATAACTATATTAATTCAGGAAAACAACATTTTATCTTGGTTTACTGGCTATCACTGATAGCAATTTTTATATACATATATTTTTAGGAAAGGATTGCTTAAAATATAGGAGGAATATGCTTGAAAGCATGTTGTCCGTATTAGGTAAACACAATATCTTGGGCAGAATTTGATTAAAATGTGAGGGGGAAAGGTAGTGAGTTTATCTTGAATTTCCCCGCCTCTTGAAGAAGACTCTTTCTAAAAGTTTTGCTTTATCCTAAACTAAAGAAATTTTCAGATTAATTCAGAAAGTGAATAAAGTTCTATAGTTTGAATAATCCAGAAGGTCAAGATATCTGATAAGAATGGCTCTTCACAGATCTTTTCAAATAGATTATCAGTTTAGTGATCACCAGTGATCAAATCTAGCTTTGTTCGTTATCTTAAAGGCAAATTTGCAACATTGTGCTGATTCCAGCTAAGAGCTTCAGATACCTTTACAAGAAAAAGCAACTTCTCTGAATTAACTGTTTGATTTATTTCCATTTTTCTTGGAGCTTTCAATCCAAGTATCATCTTATTCAGCTCATGTAGAATTTCTAGATCTTTTCCAGTGGTGGACACATCTTCTAATAATGCTGACTATAGGGGAAAAACATCACTTTTTCTGAAAAGCAGATAACTCACTCAGATACTGCTGTTAGAAAATGAAATGTACAGAGTATCCCATGTGACACAAATTAAAGAATATGATGCCATTTTAATTTGCAGACAATCAAGAAATAGATTCTCTCCATCAGTAGCCCAGACATAAAATTTAAAAAGATGAAATTCTGTGGCAAGGGGAAATGATTTCTGAAAATGCCATACTATCAGAAATAGTACCCAGTTTAAGGAAACATAATATACATAAGAAGAGGGCTTTTCTGTCTTTATGCTCTTCCATAATTGAAAGATCATGTGATAGCATGGCATTGAGACTTTTGGCATACTGGAACAAGAAATTTAACAATTTCAGGTATTGATCACTAGAGCATAAGATACTTGCTGTCTTATGAACCAGGAAAGTAATAAGATGGTTCACGCTATCTTACCCCAAGATATAGTCAGAGAAGATCTTGTCAGAAAAAAGGTGAAAACTCAAGAACAAAGGCAGGCACGTTTTTCCTCACAGTGTTTGTCACAACACATTTATATCTGGAAATAGATGGAAGACATCTTGTCTGAAGCTGTTCAGAGTAATCTGCCAAATTCACCCTGGCATACTTCCAGAAACCATGTTTAAGTTTTGTCACAGATAAATTTTGTCTAATAGGAAGCATAATATTTCTAGTGATGATGCCTTAAGGCAACAGTAGTAGGAGTACTAATCATATCTATCTGAAGATGTTTGCTGAAAAAAAAATCACATTTAACAGAAGCTTCAATTTCCACACTCCCAGTTCAATGCTGCTGAGAAGTCATACATTATAAAAACATTCTTATAAGCATTGTAAGATTTGAGAAAAAAGATTATGCAGCGAGCTGTACCTATGTGGCAAATTATTAACCCAGAGGAGGAGGACGGCAGGCACATGACACTCTAAAACCCAGTGGTATTTTCTAACTTGTCAAATATGGGCAAACTTAATATTTTTCTTTCCAACATAGTGAGCATCACTCAAGCTCTGATGATGCTCGCTATGTATTTTGACTACACATTTTTAATGATTTACTGGTAGAATAAATTTAGGTTAGCTGATTTAAATGCAAGAAGAACAAATTGAATGGTTATTTGTGGGATAATATCTTTAGCATTTACTTGTGGACATGTTCTCATGCTACAGTCACACAAAGAAATGCCTAAACATTTAAAACAGTCTAAACAACTTTGTGTAAGTTCTAAAAAGCCTAAGTTCCAGTTTTTTAAATAATTCAGGCTCTAGAGATCTAAGTTTCCTCTGAATCCTGCTGACTTTGACTTTTCAGTAACTAGATGGCTTTTGAAAATACACTAAGGTGATCTTTTGAAAATAGGAAGGGCTTGTTCCAAGATCAACTTCAGGCAGAAGTTCAGTGCCATCATTTGGAAACTGAGCACTTTGAATGAGTACCAGTTAGGAATATGCAGAGTTGAAACCCAAAATTACTCTATTCTAAAATCAAAACTGTTACACCGAAGATATATCCTATAGATTTTACATATCATGCCCTACTCCGCCTTCTATATCTAATCATAACAAATTTTTCAAAGGCATATGCTCAAAAACTATTTTTAAAGGCATGTATGACACAGATACAGAAAGGGAGTGAGGAAGAAGTAGTTTACTTGTTGATCATCTTCCACCAAGTATCTTCCTTGCTCCTTTCTACTTGGTCTCTGGGACTTGTGATTCCTGACAGGTGGTCTTTCCAGAAAAGAGTGAGGGAAAAAGGCATTCAGTACCTCAGCCTTTTCCAAATCCTGTGTAACCAGGTCACCCATCTCATGGTACACTGGGCCCACATTGTCCATAGTCTTCCTTTTGGGTATTTATAGAAAGCTTTCTTGTAGTTTTTAACACCTCTGGACAGATTCAATTCCATTTGGGCTTTGACTTTCCTAAGCACACCTCTGCATGCTAAGACAGTATCTCTGTATTCCTCCCAGATAACCCTTCTTGCTTCCACTCTCTCTATGCTTCATTTTTGTGTTTAAGTGTGGCCAGGAACTCGTTGTTCATCTGAAAAAGTCTCCTGGCCTGACTTCCTATTCATTGAGTGCAACAAAAGATCCTTAAATATTAACCAGTTTTCTTTCCTTAGGCCCATGTTTCCTTTAAGTCTTTATCCCATGTGACTCTTCCAAGCAAATTTTTGAAGAAGCCAAAATCTACCCTTCTGAAGTCCAGGGCTATGAGCTTGATTTTTACCTTCCTCTCTCCCTTCAAGATCCTGAGCTCCACCATTTTTGTCTACTGCAGGCAAAGTCACCTTTGACACACAACCCCGACAAGCTTCTTTTTGTTGGTGAGTGTGATGTTCAGTAGAGTACCTCACCTCATTGGCCTCTCTGTCATTTGGGTCAGGAATATGTATTATTTACTGGACTTGCCTTGCTTTGCTTCCTCACATCATTAACACATCTTCCCAGTATATATGACTACTGGAGAGGAGAGAACTGGTCTGTATGAGCAGTATTCATCAGACTATTTCACGAGTTGGAGAAGAGACATATTTAGCCTTTGTGGCTCATGAGAAAGCTCTAGAACAGTAAGTGATGAAGGAAAAATCCAAATGCTACCAATGCAACATACGAGCGAGTAAACAACAAAGTCCTACAAGTGTCACTCCGAATTGTAAATGAAGAGGAAAACCTAAGTAGAATATTTGCTCACCCTTCAAGGAATCAGCTTTGAAATGTTTACTGTACAGGCTGACAGCTATAAGATATAATTTGTTTTCCCATCTTTCTATTTTTCTGAAATGTGTAGGCATTAACTGAACTAGAAAGGCCCTCTAAAGCCTCATGTTGCTATATAATGTTTTACAATCAAGGTTTCAGATTTTAACTTTTTCTCAAAATACTGTTGATCATAAAAGAGATATCTTTCTGCTTTTAGCACTTAGTTTTCATTTCCTTCCAGCTAATGCCAGCAAAAACTAGTGCTTCAGCAGCTTATTATTCATTAAATGCTCATTTAAAACACCTTTTCTTCTGTGTACTTTGGACTCTAAATAGTGTTTTGATACACAGAACCTTTTATAGTGTAAGCCTTTTCTTTTTCAAATACAATCTAGTTTGATTTCTTTAAAACAAGTGGGGGTTTTATCCACTTTATTTTATTTGTAAAATTTCCAGGCTTAGCGTTAGTTAGAAAACTTAATGGAAAATGTAAAAATATTTCCCCCTCATCCAACAAAAGTAGGGGAAAAAATGATCCTATAAAACAAAACTTATAAATAGGGTATTCCAGTGCACTTTTACTGGACACTCCAAGTCTGCCAGAAATAAGCTCAAAATATTTCTGATTTGAAGTTGTAACCCAGATTCTATAAAGCCTTGGAGCTGTACCCAATGGACTATCACACTATTTTTAAAAATCTAAAATATGAGTACACTTTGATAAACTATTTCATTTCAGCATGGCATGAAATTGAGTTCATGAACAATCCATGTTTAGGCACATATTTTCACTGTGCGAGTTAAACAGGGTTTCTGCTCAAGCCTCCTTTATACCAAGCAGGTTCTTCCAAAGAACAGTTCAGAACAGAAGCCTCTCTCTAGGAAGACACTGGAGAGACCACCAGCACAGGTACCTCACAGACTTAGTTACCTAAACGAGATAGAAATTCCACCTTTTCCTCTTACAAGCAGGAAACTAGAAAAAAATTTTCTGAGGTGTCCTGGTGGATAACAAGTTGAGCACACTGAGCAAAGCACCCATGTCAGCAACAAAGAACAACAGCCTTCTGTGCTGCATTGTATGTTGCCATATACCACTCCCTAACAGAAGCATGTGAGGAGACAGAGATAGAGTCTTCAGGAGGTGCACAGTGACATTACATGGGGCAGCAGACACAAGCTGCAACCCCAGAAATTCTTACCAGGTACTAGAAAAAAATTCAGCCTCTGAGAGCAATCAAGCACTCAATCAAGTTGCACAGAGATGCTGTGGGATGTCATCCTTAGAAATATTTCATTTTTGCATGGACTGATGTTGCCCTGGTTTTTGCTAAGCCTTCTGTTTTTAACCTTGGATTCAGATTCTTTCACATAGTTTCATGTAAATAATAGCCAGTGTTTACTTAACAGTATTTTCTGTTTTTCATTCCTTTTGTGATATGAGAACTTTGATGAGCACCTTTCTTCTCCAGTGGGATTGAGAAGGAAGTGACATGCTCTCCAATCCCTTGTGGAGTTGGGACGTGTATATGAATGTGAGATTGTAAATAATAAACATTCATTCCTGCCTTTCTGCTGAACCTGGCAAGTGTGAGAGCGTCTTTATTGTGTCTTCCCAGACACAGACTAAAGCCTTGAGCAGCCCGGTCTGACTCCAAAATCAGTCCTATTTTCACCAGGTGGTTATACTAATTTACTTTAAAATGGCCTTTCCAGCCTAAATTATCCTATGAGTCTGTCAAAATGACAAAGATCTTAAAGCAGATATTTGCAACATTAGCCGTGTTTTCATGTCAAGCTACTGGCAAAGCAGAGGCTACAAACATTCACAGAAAAACACCCAACATAAAAAAATCTTTTTCTAAAATACTTTTTTATAACAAAATAATATAATTTTGCTCAGTTTGGAGAGCAATAATGGCTCTAAGAATTTCCTCAGATGCAAATGGTCAAACCTGCCTGGAGACTACTCCTGTTCCTCTCCATTTATAGCCCAGATACTTTGCCAACCAAAACTCCTATGTATTAGCCAAATATGAAACAGATTGAAAAGGCCAGTAAAGGTCACCCAATAACCCAGTCTTGTGGCCAGAGGAATGTCTCTGTGGGTGTGGCACACCAAAATTAAAGTCTGATTTCCTCACTTTTACACTGATATTGCTTTAACTTGCTTTAAAAGTGCCTTAGTCACTCACCCTCATCAGAATGATAGGCATAACAGATGCAAATTTGTACCCAGTAACACATGTTGCTGATGATTAAAAAACACAGTACAGAAACTAATGTTAATGAATTCTGCATACCATAAATAGTGAATTACCCTTGCCACTACAAACATCCACAAAGGCAAACCTGGATAGAAAAGAGCATCAAAGAGAAACGATTAGGGTATCCTTTCTAAAGAGACGTTACAAAAAGTTGTTCACACAAATGTGTCAGTTACTCTTGACTTCTAACAGCACTGCACAGTACCAGACTGTTTGAGATACCCACTCCTGTCCACAGTCTAAAACTTGGAGCACTACGGGAGGGACCACCAACATTACATGGCTCATCCCTTCCACACACCTGTTTGCCCATGCAGGTTCACAGCCTGAAGTACTCTGGCCACACATTGGATTCCCAAGACATGAATGTGTCAATCAAACCTTCTTAAAAAACATGCAGCTTCTTGTCAGTGTACACCCTTCTAACACATGGAAAAAATCAGCCTTCAGTATTTAAGTATTCATGGCCATTTTGCTGCTTGCAAACCACTATAAAGAAAATCTTTTTAATTTGTGTAATATTACTGACTTCACCAAGCTTGTATCCATAAATGTATGGGCTTGGGTTCAGGGCGTTTATCCACAGTCCCAAATTTAGGAGTTGAATCTGCTTGCTCTGTGACTGTTCCTGATATCCATACAAACTTTTTGGATGTTTGTATCAATGTTTGAAAAAGTAAATATTCCAATTTTTTTTGCATTTTAATTAGGTGATCACGAACAATGAGGGACTCAAAGGAGATGAAAAGAAAGTGGGTGTGCAGCATTCACTGAAGAACATTTTGGTATGAGGCATTTACTTAAATTCTTCACCCTTTCATAAAAATATAGTCAAAATAAGAGGAATGTTTGAACAGGTTCTTAGTATCCCATCTAAAATTATGTGCTTAGGAGCAAAAGAGTAATATTACATTTACATATCCACCACAATGACCTAGTCACAATACTAGTATCTCACTTCAAGTTTGATGACAGACTTCTCCAAAGTTCATGCATGCTGGACACTTGAACGTCAGCTAAATGATGACCTGTGATCTGTACACACTCTAATTTTAGGCAAATTGTCAAGACACAAACAGAACCGTGGGAAGAAGTTTTAAATAGCACATTAATTAGTGTTTAAAACACCCCAAAACATTCAAAATAATTTTAATTGCATTCAGAGGATTGTTATACTGTCATAAGACATAGCATCCTTACAGACATCTCAGACAAGTGTTGGCATAAGAGAGTTAGGAAATAACATACATATGTTCTCATAGTGTATTTACAAAAAATGTAGGAAGAACATATGGTAGACACTATCATGAATGTTACAGGGGAAAAAAAGTGCTGTGTGCCCCATTCTCCATTTCTGATGAGAACTGCAAATAAAAGCAACATGAACAGAGTAACACCCCAAGTGGCAAACCAGATACCGATGGATCAGAAAACGTCAAGACAACTACCATTCATTCGAATGCCTTTGAAAAGCGTTATGCTACAATGGTTATGGAAGACAAAATGGATCTTCACTACTGGTTATACATGCAAGGAGGGTAATCACTTTTTTAAAATAGACATTTGGCTGAGTTAAGGATATCTGTCCTTCATTCCACGGCACTTCAAGAATCTGATATTCAAGACCATCTTTGCTGCTCTGTAAATTGAACTGCATCCTTGGTTTCAATCTGGAAATTAAATGAAAATCACTGACATTATTCTAGCTTTATGCAATGTTCAGTGACACCAGAATTTGACTGCATAACTAGATATCAACTATCCTCTGAAAACTGTTCTATTTACTAGTACAGCGTAAATACATTAGCATTACAACTTTTGCCATTAATTTCTTCAACAGGTTTCATTATCACTTAGGACAATATGAGACAAGGACACAAGACATTCATTTCCAACTTTTCAAACAAAGTAATTTTTAAAAAATACATCAATTTTCTTTGTATTAAAAGTATCATTTTGAGAAAAAGCATCCCATTTCAAACTAATTTTGTTATTGAAGGTCAGGGAAGAAAAAATAAGAATTTTGGCCAAAAAAAGACACCATTTTGATTCTTTAACAAAGTAATCTGCATTTTTGGAAAAAAAAAGTAGATGCTTACAGGAAAAAGGAGAACAGACCTGCAAGACAAGATGGGAGAGAAGTTGTAGTATCTTTTACACCAGTGAAATCCTTAAAGAGTTTTAGCTGCATTTTAAGAAAAACAAACTGATTTCAATTTGCTGTGACTGTTCACAGGTATACATTTTACAAACATTTTCACTGTAAGTGCTCCAGAAACCAGATTTCACATGAGTTTCAATAAACATCTACTTAGAACACATTTTCAGAAATTAAACTTAGACTAAATAGCAAAAACTAAGGAATGGTGTACAAGAGTGTTCTAGCACAAAAACAGAAGGAACAAAATATTTTTTAAGACTGCTGCTATAAGCACAATATAAAGGATTATATAACAGATTCCCTGACACAGTCTCTCCTATTAAGACTCTTGGAGTGTGATTCATTTGATCAGATGCAGAGGTCTGAAGCAGGACTCCAGGTCTGAGGGTAATGGGGTTGCCTACAGTCAGAAGAGACAAAAGTTACTTTCAGGTACAATTCATCTCATACTAATTTAAACACGTAAAGCACAAATACCTCAGCTGTTAGTGGGATGTGCTGCTGAGGCTCCTCTGCCAGAGCTCTCAAACAGATGCCAAAGGTTTGTACGTTTATTTTCAGGGTCTCAAATGCTTATTGCAGTTTTCAGGATGCTTTCCTGGCCTGCGGCTCCTCTTCTTCTGATCCACCCCACCCGACCTCGTGGAAAGACCAATGTTGAGGTTAGAAAGAGCAGAGTTTCCATTTCTGATCATTTACGGGTGACTGATGGTAAAGTCAGTTGACTTTTCTGCTCAGTACAGGTCACTGAGGCCAGTACTGTCAGCCCCGAGCGGTTCCAAAGTAAGAATTGTGTCCTTTTTATCAGGAATATGTGAAATGTCTGATTCATTGTACATCAGAGAAATATCTCTGCAGGTGAATGGATTTCTGTATGAAAAATCCCTCTAATAAGAGGTTGGTTAAAAAATAATATGCAACATTCAAAAATCTGTGTGTGTGTATATATATATATATTTATAGGTATATAATCCAATCTACAGTGACTTGGGAAAAAAACAGCATAAGAAACAAACCCTGGATAGTCTAAGGGTAACATTCTATAGGATACTTCTTCTGTCTGTAATCCCATTACAAAATACTGACAGCTCTTTATATATTAAAAAAAAAATTCAGTAAATCTTACTAAGAGAAACAAATCAAAAGTACCTGAGACAGCATGTGACCGAAAAAAAACCAAACCAACAAACCAACAAAAAAACAAACCAAGAAACCTCCAAACAGAAAACAAAAACATAAACAACCCCTCAAAAAACCAAACCAAAAAAAACCCCTGCAACCAGAAAAAAACATTCAGAGTATAGATGTTGATCTTTTTCATGTGAAAAGAAAAAGAGAACCACCCAGCAGTCATCATTATGTAGATTTCATGTTGACCAGAGCTATGACGCTATTCATACTGTTATGTAAATTTTATTGTGAATTATGTATTTCTGCTATGTAAACAGAATCTGTTTCTAGAAACTTAAATCAAGCAATGAGAAAACGTTAGATTTGCAGTATAGTCATAACTAACAACCACACACAGAAGCAAAACTACCTTTATGAAAACTGACATAAGGCTTCCTCCCAGATAAGTGCTTCATTGGTCTAAAAATGATTTAGTACACTTTAAACAGATAGTTATTACTAAAATAGCATGGTTTTATTAATATATTCTTAATTTTGGCATTCAACCAGTATGATTTTGGGGTTATTATTATTATTTTCACATTAAAAAGTTTTTTATACCATTTGAATCACTTTCATCTTTCTAAAACATTCAGGCTGTACTGAGTGCAGCCTGATCAACTATAATAACCAAAGCCTATTATTTTCCTCATAATTCTGCCTTCATTATCATAAGAAATGAAATTATTTGACCCATCAGTGACAGCAAAATAAGAGTATGAGCTTGCCTTTTTATGTTATATATTTTACTGCAAAGAAATTAGGAAAACCCAAAGAAAAGGTAGCTGCAACTTTTGCCCAAATCAGACACTTTTCACCCATAAGGAACCACTGACAGTGAACAACTGCATGGCAAACTAAGTTTGGACCTTAACAGAAGGTTTGCATCAGGAGACTTGATGCTTTTCTAGTTGAAAGAGTGACTGTGCAGCATTTTTAAAGTCACTGCAATGATTTGAAGAAATTTGAGGAGTGCCTTGGTAAATACACACTGCTGCATAACAAATTATGTCTGCAGTCTTAAACTGGATATTCTGCAAACTGATTCCATGGAAAACCTCAATGTTTTTGTTTCCACATGTACATCTATGAGACACATGTGCTTACCACAATAATATATAGCAATAAGCACACTTTATTCATGTTTGGATGCAAAATCTCAGATGTTTATTCCTGAGCGTCAACTCAAGCTTCTAAAATCAGAGGTCAAATAAAGTTTTGCCTGCCCCTTGAAGAAGGAGCAAGCCCTGCTTTACAGCCTTAACAGCTGTAACAACTGCCTAGGATGGGAACCCTACATGAGACAGGCAGCCATGTGCCTCCTCACCCCACAAACTGGACATGGAGTGAACTCTGTGTCACTGCAGCCTGGTTAGAAAGGGTACTGTGTGCCACTTTTCCTTACACCCCCAGAAATCAGAGCTCAGCTGGAGGAATTTGTGCTGACAAAGTAGCACAAACCAGTTGGCAGCTCTGGTGGTCTCCTCTGCTCCTTTTCCATCTTGTCTTTCTATGACTATCTTTGAAGAGTAAAAGGCTGCTGAAAAGCCATTATGCCCTAAGAGGGGGATGGTTATTACCTTTCACGTTCCATCCTCAGGCTATACTGTTTAACATTTCCGCTGTGGCTGTTTGGAAAAGTAGCACCGTTTCCATCTGTTGTACTTTCTTGCCCTCTGCTGGAAAAACTATCAACTGAATGAGCAGAACTGAACCTTTTAAAACTGATTTCTCAATCAATTGCAAAAATAACTGATTTTCTTCACACAGTCTTCCTGCGAAACCCTCATAAGAATTGCTTAAAAAATTTAGTTTCTTGTTAAAATCATCTGATTCTTAACAATTAATGTTACTTCAGATTGAAGGCATTGTAAGTGACACCTTGTCACCAAAATATACTTGCTTCAATACTCTAGGGGAAAGTAGATAGGAGTGAAAAACAAACACATGAGAGAAGGTTCAGGAACAAGTAATTTGATTGCGTTTTTCAAAAACATAGATGCTGGTGCTGATGTTAAATGGGAATACAGGGCAATAGTGTTTTCTGCTTTATACAATGCATTTGTGATGTTTTAAGTGAATAGGTGGGTAGCAGGCTTAAGTCTATTTTCAATAAATAGCATACATATGTTTTCTTACTCACACCAAAGAATTTTTCATAACAGGAACTAAATTACCTCTCTGCTGTTACACCATTACTACATGGACATATTCAGAAGCATATTCAGAACTTCTGGGAGAGAATTTTCCTTCTGGGTATTATGCCGTCAAAACTTTAGGCCTCCAGTTTTCTCCAAACACATACAGTTTCCCATGAATAGCAGTTGGAAAAGCAGTCAGGTTTGTCGGCTGTATTGTCACCATTCTCCTTTTCATCAAAGAGCAGTTATGGTGGATTAAAAAAGTAATGCCACCATGTCACAAAGAAGGAAGGATAGCTCTTTGTTGAGCATGCCACTGAGAAGGACCTCTCTGACGTTTAATGCCTCTTCAGGCCTTTCAGACAATCAGCAGTTCCCTCCTGTGAGCCATGAACCTTTGCAGAAAGTCTTTCTGTCATAAGTAACCTTCTGCTTTCTATTTAGTGACCTTAATCTTCAAGATGACAGGGTATATCCACGGCACGGAGAGTTTCCCTTACACACACTTACCCAGCGTGGAACAGCTCACATGAATAAGCATATCATATTAAGGAAAATGGAAATTTTCTTTCTACTATTCTTTTTTCAGTGAATACTTTCAAAGACCAGGTCTTTGCTTGATACTGCAAAGAAGTAGTAATCTCTGCTTGAGTAAAACAGGTGGAAAATGGATGTGAGAAGTACTTATGTTCCTCTTTTCAGCTGCAGTCATGTTCCATTTCAGGTAGTCAGTCCTTTAACAGTGACTGATTTCAGTTATCATACTATATTCTGCTAATATCCACAAGTTCCCAGATTTGTTTCATAATGTGAACCAGATTTTTAAGGATTTGTTTAGGGAGCTATCACTATCAGTACAGAGAGCATCTTCGTTCCTGTTGCTGGCTACCTAATACACTTAACCATAACCACAACATCTTTTTACTCGCAGTAAGGGTCAAGTTCTTTTAACTTTTAAAAGCATTATAATGGCTGGAAACTAAAAATAGATCCAGCAAAATTCGGTCAGTAAGTTTTCAGCAGACCATTGAAGGACTCCAGACTACAGATTGAGAAGAATTTATTCAAACTGCATTTATATAGATTTATATATAGACATAGTTTATAAATACTTCTATAAAAAGACATCAACGACATCATCTTCTGTCAGTGTTATGTTGCCAACACAGTTGCAGAAATACACCTTCCTTTTGCCTAAATATTGTTTAAAAAAAANAAAAAAAAAAAAATATCAGGGATAATATACTAGCAACCTGATATGGCTCAGGGAATAAGTAACGGCATGCAGAGCTTTTCATTTCAAGAACATAAGTTCAGGTTCTGCCCAAGCCATAAGAGGCCTGAAAGTCCAGTTGTGACTCCTCCAACAACTAACTGAAAATGAGTTCATTTTCAAAATCCAGTTACTTTGGTTTTATTTTCCAAATCCAGTGAATATGTTCACATCACAAATAACATCAACATAGAAGACAACCTTCTTAAAGTTTTTAGCAGAAAGGTCAGTGATTTGATGGGATTAAAACTGCTGTATTCTCATTTGAGTTAGGTTTTTCTCCTCCATCAGGACACCAAGGCACAGAGGTTCTCTTGGGCAGTTTCTCCAGAATGGTCACCCTTGTTACGAGTTCCCACTGCCTAAAGAATGACAAATCAAGGCATTTGAGAAGTCAGGATCTGTTAGTGAGAAGTCAGGATCTGAATTTTTGGATCATGTCAGAAAGAAGTCAGTGGGAAAAGGAACAAACACCATTTTGAGCTAGAGCTCTGCCACACCAAACACTTCTTATCCCATCAAACAGAACTTCCATGTGGCCCTGTTGCTTTCTTTTTGTCACACCCTGTGTGTGCACAGTGTTGTGCACATCTCAGAATGTGGGTAAGGGTTCCTGTGACTCATGTTAGTGCAGTTTATACTGGGGATAATCAAAAGTGATTTTATGAAGCAGAAGTTATGGTTCCCACAACAGTTACTTGATACCTCTCAACAGAAAAGAGGAGCAGATGCTCTTGAAATTCAGCTTTAAGCTGAAAAGTTTACCTCTATTTCTCATCTCTATTATTTCACAAAAAATTCTAATTAGATTGGCCCATTTACTTATAAACACTTCACATGAAAACACTCCAGATTCCAAAAGGGACTTTCTGCCAACACCAGTAATGACTATATAACATTATAGAAATATAGCACTCCATAATCAACCTGAAAGCTGAAATTCAAGACTTTTGAGGTGTGACAGTGCCATTAGTAGTAATTTCGTTTCATGTTTTTTTCCATAAAAAGTTCAACTCATCAATCAGTTCTTTTCTTGTTATAGTCTTTTTTGGGGGGTTTTTTTGGTTTTTTTTTTTTTTTTTTGCAAGCAAGAACTGGATACTGAATGTAATACATATTTCAGAAGTAAAAAATTTTACATTCATTTTGCTTCACTTTTCCCTATCCTGTGGCAGAGGACAGGTCACAGCATAACCTAGTCAGATCAGTATTAGGAACCTGAAGCTGTTCATAGATTTGGATAGTGTGACTGATCTACTTTTTTTTTTGATGCTTCTGATGTTTCTTCAACAAGTGCCTGGTCTTGACATTGATACTACTTGCCCCAATACCAACTAGCAGCACCTTGTGAGTTTCCTGCACTTTTCTGTTCTTGTTTTGGCAAATAAGCAGTCTTTCCTTAGTGAGACAGGGTTTTTTTCTCACAGTCTTGCTCTGTCTAGCAGGAATGGAAAACTGTTTCACAGGTGTTTTCCAAATTCCCACGGGGAGTTGTTTTATGATTAGGGTTATGTCTACAATGTATGCAGAAAAGAAATAGTTGTAAACTACGTTATCTAACTCAAGAATGTAATAAAGATAAACTCAGTTTTAATAGAGACTTGACATGCTCTTTAAAGCATTACTTCAAGAGTTAACTGTCATTACTGGAGTTTAAAGTCAAGTGAAGAAGGAACTTTGTCTTTCAATGCAAGGTACACTCAAATTCTCAGAACTATCCTTCCTTAATGCATTTTTTCCCTTAAGGTCAGATGGAAGAAAAGGGGAGAATCTGCCCGTTAAAAGCATCTCACCAAATACAGATGGCCTGAAAACATCATCTGGGATTCACCTCCTTTTGTGAGGACACTCCGCAATACCAAGCATCTTTAAGATACCAAAGGAAAGGAGAGTGCTTTCACCCACATTATACAATCAAGAACTCTAGATATTGTTTCTACCTTGAATCTTTAATATTTTCTCTAATTTTAGTTACTTCTAATGGACAAGTCATAAAGTTTTTCAAAATATGTTCTACAGAAAGTTCTCTTCTACAGATATTTTTCAGTGGAGGTCCTGAAGTCAACACACAGCAGCATGAGCCAACACACAATTTCAGGTTCTTCAGTGAAACAACCATCTTTTTCTATTAGTTTCACTATTGCCATCAAGAAACTGCAGCTTTGCATCCCTTCTGTTCTGTGGGCATAGACAGAACTGCTTTATCTTCACCATCAGGGAAGAGATCAACTGGATCTGGAGAAATGAGCCAGAATCTGAGGTGGTGGACCTCCTGCAGGCAGGGCAGAGCCTTCCTTGACAGGATAGAGCCCCAGCACCTGCACAGGGTCAGGACAGCAAAGGTGAAGTGTCCTGGATGAGGCTGGTAGTGAGTCAGATTTGAAGTCCATCCAGGGAGTCTAGTCAATAAATCGACACAATACTACGTAGGGTCAGAACCTGCCTCACCTAATGCTCCACGACAGATGAGGAAACACAGATTGTATCAGCCCCTGGGGGTTAGAAATATGCAATGCCTGTGCTTGCCACTGAACTAACATGTATACACTGAATTTGAAAAGGTCTTGGAAAGCCCAGAATACAGTAAGGATGAGAGACAACGTTAAATAATGGAGAAGAAGACACGGTAGTTCCACCAGAAGACAAAAGAATACAGCTTCAAGACTGGTATCTCATTACAATCAGTCTAACACAAGGGTAAATCATTATCCAGAGGACCTTCAAATACCTTTTAACCTTCAAATGAGAGAAATCCAGAAATGACGAAGAAAGGGGATCACCAAATAGGAGGACACAGACTGACTGAGATTAATCAATAAGAACACTATGCTACTCTAAAGATTTGGGTATCCATTTAATCTTTTTTTTCTTTTCTTCAGAAGCACACCAGTTTTCCACTCTGATTTGAATTTGACCCTCAGCAGTGCAACCCTGATGTAAGATCCTTATCTGTAAAGTAAATGCAGCAGAACTGTGCCCACACAAGTTTTCAGTCTCTGTCTAATCCCAGCCTGCAGCAAATCTTCCTGACTGACTCCACTGCTACACCTGGGAAATTCCAAGACAGATACACAGACTGAGAGCAGAGGTGTGGGAGGAGGCAAAGGTGGATGGAAACCTATCCTGTATTCTTAGATAAAACATTGATTTGGAGTGGAAATACATTTAGTCTTTCTACTATGTCTGCTATATACCCCGCCAGCTGGTGTCACATCTGTAAAAGACGTGGTATGGTACAAGAAATGGTACAAGAAAATGGTACAAGAAAACTTTTTCTGCTGAGCTCTTTGTGGACGTGGTTACTTTTATTGGAAACAAAGAATTTGAATGCAGATCATTATGACTTATGTTTAAAATAGAACGAATGTTATTTGAGTCACTTTCAAATTAACATGATTGTTTAAAAATATATGAAGTGCTTCACTGAATTTTAATCTCTCTACTGCAAAAACAATTTTAAAAGATTACAGGCTTGAACATTTTTAGAAGGATGTAATCATACTAGCTAAAACATAAATTTCACACACCACAATAATTTTTAATCATTCTGCAGTGCACATAGGCAGCATTCAAATGCCTCTTTCAAATGTCAAAATAAAATTAATATTTATTACCGTACCTCTAAACTAGTACATTTACAAAACTGAAGCCCAGGACATTTTCTGCTAAGCTATTTAAGCCATTTTGTATGTTCCCAGTTAAAGACATTTTCTAGAGCTATTGCTCTGCCTCAGGGACTCACAGGATTTCTGAAGCACTTTATAGCTTTTTTGACTACATTCTTCAGGAAAAATCACCCGGGTCAAGGCAGGAAGAGGATCCCAGTTCCAGAGGTGGTTTTCAATGTTGGTAGCTTGCTGTAAATAAAGCCATAAGAATAATTGACATTGCTGAACCTTACACACACAAAAAACTGACTAAAAATTAAACTCAGAGAAGTCATATTTGTACCAAAATCTTTGACATTGACACCTCCAGGGCACCAAAAAAGTTCATGGGGTCAGGACAGCATCCATAACAATAGCAAGTCCCCAGCAGGGTAGAATAAAGGCGATGTCCTTGATACTTCCCTGTTTAGGGAAAATAATAGCTCCAGAGGAGAACTTCATGGGCGCAAGCCCCCCTGGAAAAGTATCAAAAAGACTTGTAGGATCTTGCCAGAGATAGAAAGCATTGTTCCCAGTCCCTACTGCAAACTAAACATTGGAGAGTTTTTTTAATTGGGTCCCTGACTTTGCAGACATAGAGCATGGAGAGGGACAGGGTCCATGTGCGCTTTTCTGAAACTCTTCTGCATGACACCCTCACTGCTAAGAGGATTCTAACAGAGCAGGTCTATCCAGAGAGATGTGCAAAGGATTTTGTGTATCCATAACAACCTCTCTGCTGAGTTTCTTTGACCTCCTAGGATTTTTTTTACTGTCTTCACATTCTACAGCCAAATCTCAGGCATTTAGGAGACTCTAGAGCGGTAAAACAATATGATACTAGTCTTGTGTTATGTGGAGGGAAAAAATTAATATATCCATTAGCATCTGCACTCCTAAATCACTTCACTGCCTTTGAAAAATCCTACCTTTGCCACAAAAGCACTAGCTGAAAAAGATGGTGTTGTCAAGCAGCATGCACCAAGCAAAAATCCAAACAGATATAGTATAATTTTTTGCTGCTGCCCATAGAACAATTAATCTGGCTTTAGATCTCTGGGATAGCAAACAATTCATTCAGAGAGTGAAATTATGGGTACTACTGCAATAGTGTACCAGGGAGAAGCAGGAAAAGGAAGCTCATTTTAACTGTTTAGAATTCAGCTGACTGGCAGCTGCTATCTGGTTGATCAGAACAGAGCATTGTCTGCCAGCAGTTTGTACTATCCAGTGTTTTGCAGGACCTCCTAACACCTCACAACACCAGTACTTGGGGGTGATGGCTACCTTTTTATAGATCTAGCAAGACCTTGATATTTATTACATACACCCTGCACCTCTGAGGCTGTTACACTTTGTTCAGTCTGGGATGGAAACAAAGTTGGTATAAGAAATTGTGAGTTAATAATTTTCTAATGGCACTTTTCATCATTTTGAGTTTATCTTCTGTGAACAGTTTAAATGAGTGTGACTGGAGTGATTGTTCTCAGAAATCCTGGCACCCATAAACACCAGCTGCCCCACTGGAAGCAGAGTTACGGCTTGTCCAGAGTGGCAGCAGAAACAAATAACGTTGCTCAGTGCGTCAGGTTGGGCTGAAAAAAACCTCCTCTCTCCCTCCATAAATGCTTATAATGTAATGCTTGCACATGCTTCCTGGAGAAGGATGACCCTCTGAAATTATTCTGGCAATGATTCCTTATAAATAAGATGGTCAAGAAAGTCCCTCATCCACAAATGGGCTGCAGAACTCATCCTGTTGGGGTGGAGTGACCTTGCAAACAAGCAGTCACCTCATGCTGTAATTATACAAGTATGCAAAACCACCATACCAAGCCTCCCAGAAGTCTCTGCTGCTTCACTGATGTCAGCACAAGGTGCCAAAAGCCATAATTAACTTTTGATTGAACTTTGATCAGTCTGAATGGATACAGCCTGTGGGCAGTGCCTGGGCTGGGAACTCTGCCAAACCCTCGAGTTCCTACAGGCAAGAGAAGCACCACTTGATGGTTATTCCTGTCCTAATATCCTCTCCCCAGGTATTTGCTACCCCCCCTGCCAAAGACATTAGGCTGAGCTAGTTTTGACCTTGCCTGGTGTAGTATCTCTTTCTTTCTTCATATGTTAATAAGAATTTCTTAAGAACCCCAGTGACATCTGAGCAAGGTAGATGAAAGAACTGAAAAGTCACCGGAGAAAAGGGGAATTCCTCAAAACTGATCACCACCCAAAATTGTCCTATTCTTCTGAGTTAAATCCAGCAAAGTTTGGGCTCCCATGATGCAA
This sequence comes from Platysteira castanea, assembly GCA_013397175.1. Lineage (NCBI taxonomy): Eukaryota > Metazoa > Chordata > Aves > Passeriformes > Platysteira > Platysteira castanea. The sequence goes on along the minus strand of VYXC01005571.1, from coordinate 165,895 downwards.
ATACAAGCTGTATCAAGAGGGACAGAGGCTAGAAATGACTACTCCTGGTCTATCGCACCAACCCAGTAACCCCAGCAAGAAACTGGATTGGAAACCCGGCAGGGAAAAACTGCATCTTGTATTTCTTCTGTTAAACATGGTATATTATTAGCTTTATGCTAATTTAGGTCACCTAAATGGGCTCTGCGTAATTTAATAAATTTAATTACTTAATAAAAGATTGGATTTGGCTGGGTGTCAGGCAGCCAGTTCAACAGTGATTGACTGATACCCAGGGAAACAACACTCTCTAGAGTGGAGAGACCTCATCTTGGGGTTATGATGCCGAAGTAGCTTTGTTAGACAAAGAGGAGGCTTTTGGCAGTAGGCATTCCTGGTTTCAGATTCAAGGTCCCAAGTTCAGCCTCTTCTCTCAGTGATCTTCCCAGGGGTGTTCTGTTACACGCTGACAAAGAAATGCATAAGCTGAATAAATCATTAATTAAAAAACATTTGTTCGGCTCTGTGCAGACGCAATGCCTCTCTCCCTTAGGGCAAATGTCTTACTCTCAAATCAATCCCAAGTGCCAGGAGAAGAGGATGATATTTTCACTCACCTCTGGTCCAGTTCAAGAAGAGTGAATGTGGCTATTTAAATGTGCAATGCCTCAAAAAAAAAAAAAAAATCGTGTGTCACTGGCTCCTACTTAAAAAAAAATAAAAAGCAACATACAAACAAATAAAAGACCCAGTGAGGCAGGAGGACTATGTTAAACCTTCAGAGATGCAAGTTGTCTACATAATTCTTTTTTCATTTGTCTATATAGATACTTTGCCCTTGAGGAACAGTTATGACAAATGCAAAGCACAGTAAATTTTGTTGCTGTTGTTCATATATTTAATTTCAAAAGCATTCGGAAAGAGAAGAGTTAGTTTACTTAGTGTAATCTCCCTCTTCAAGACATCTTGTAGATTCTTCTTTTTTTTGTACAGGCTTTCACAGACAAAAGATCAGATATTGTGGTCAAAGCCACACAAGGCAATACAATGTCAGCAGTCAATGTACATCAACTATTTCCATTCCTGTAAAGTAGTAGCTGGTTTTTATCCTTCAGCTGGTTGTCAACACTTCTTCAATCCTAGGATGGGTTTCTTTCAACCAAATGTAGATATTTTTATCTGAGCTGGCCATCTCAAGCTCCCTCTAAACATCTAAGAAAGGAAAAGGCACTTTCAGCACACACATCCTTTCAGTTCCATTTTACTAAACATGTAGTCTTTATTGCTGAGTCAGAATGCCTACTGCTAAAGTCAGTGCAGTGTCCCTTCAGTAGGGGAATACGGCCACCTCCTGCCCGGACCACACCCCAGAGTCTCTTCCTCTCTGTTGATTAGGGTGAATGGGAAATAATAGTTCTGTCTATAGCGGACTTCCCGCACTCCTGTTTTTTCAGTGTTTGCAAAAATAATTGCCAGATCCTTCACCTAAAAGAATTGAGGGCTTGGTCCTGAAGAATTTGGTCCATTTAGTAGAGGAATGTCTTACAATTTGCTAAAAAAGAAGATAATTTTCTTTACATTAGGGAAATATGTTTCCCTTTTTTATTTTGATTTGGAATTAAAATAAATTTTGGACTGGCTGCAAAACACTTTCTCTGATTCGTTTGTGTTTAAAAATGATGTGTGGCAGTTTCTTAAATTCCATTCAAATTTTATTTTAGTTCCTCTCTAATGCATTTTTACTGTTCTACATGAGGTCAACAGAAGCTTATGCAGCATCAAGACTGAACTGGATAACCTCCAGGCATTCCCTTCCAACAAAACCTTTCTGCCATTAGTATACAGTAATCACAATTACATTTTAATACCTCAAACCCTAAAAGGTATGCCAATTCAAATAATTAACTTTTTTTTTTAATATTACAAGTTTTAAACAATATTTTATGAACGTCTAAAGAGACAGAAGTGTCACACATCAACAAATTTAAATTCAGGGCCCTGTACTTTCATTTGTCATTCTATTGTACCCAAGAGAGAGGTGAGCAGTTAAGCATTTGACTAATTTTTATTTGCCTCTCTTCATGCTTGACTACTTTCTTTGCTATTCCTTGTTTCTACTCATGTTCCTGTTTGTTGTGTTTGAAATGGACTGAGGATCTTCATGGACAGTCACTTGAATGGAAATACTCCTGGCTGAACAATCATTTCCAAAGTCCTCATTGCCTTCAGACAGATCACCCTAACTCCTTTTTCCTGGATAAAATCACAAACTTCAAAGGAGTCTTTCATATACAGATTTTTACCTACATGGTATTAGTTTGTTTTACTATGAGCTAAGGCCTTTGAACCTGTAAAATCATTTGAGGGCATGTTGAAGAGAAGTGTGGCTGCCCTGTAGCTTTGTCAATGCCACATGCATAACTTTCTGGAAAATATTCAGATATATTCATAAAACAGTAAATGATAAGGAATAGCTCTACAAGAGTTGTGGGATGAAAATTTCCAGTTCAATAAACTATGTGGTTTTGTTATACCCATCTAACTGTTATACACATCCTTCTAGGACTACAAGACACTTGAAACCCAAACAAATTCACTTCACCTTGAACCTGAATGTTCATAGCAAGCCTTTCATGTGCATTGAAGTGAGACTGAAAGTACTGAAGTGAAAGAAAAATTTTGTTGCTGTTTAAATTAAATATGAAAAGCAAATTGCCAGTAAAAGATACAGAAAGAGAAAAAAATACCAAAATCTAGCTGGCTGACAGACATATGCTTCTTTTCTAGACAGATGATTTTGCTCTCTCTCATTTTTCTGTTGGATTCCTGTCTAGACCTCAGACAAGAGGCTTGCTGATTACCCATTTTGGAACAAATTAGGAGATGAAGTCTATTTTGCTACAAAAAAGATTTTATTTGTGGCTATGCAGCTGGCTAAGAGCAAATTAGTCTAAGGCAGTATACAGGCCATCCTACCTTCCTAAAATTTCAGTCCATAATAAGTGCTTATTTCCCCCAAAGTTTTCTAGTCTTCAGTTTACTGTACAAACAGATAATAAAGCATAAATCAGTCATCCAAAAGTTTTTTCCTGTCATCTGAAAGGCTTTTTCCTTTATGGAATGCTATGCAACATATTTTAAGTCCACAGATCCTTAGGAACTGAAAAGCAGCAAGCCATTTCTTGAAAGACTAAAAGCTTTCTCCTTCTCCAGCTGAGAGATTATTGCAAGACTTGTCTGGTGACATTCATTTTGCAAATTCTAACAGCTTTCCTTGAATTTTTTTTCACCTACCAGTAATAAGAATATAATAATATCTACACATATTTATCCTTAATTATTGGACAAAAGCCTGAAATAAACAGGAAGAGCCACTGTCGTACCTCATATAATCATCCTCACACGCATCCCACACCACAGCAGACAGAAGAGCGTATTTTTAATGCAGTAATCAGAAATATTTAAGATAATTAACAATGTTCTCTCGTGTTCCTCCTAGACACAATTGTTTCTTGTATAAACTCTTCAGCAAATTTAATAGATTGGTTAAGCAACACCTGAACCATGTAAGTGGATGACATATTTTTGGATTCCTCCTTAACACCAATAATATACAGTTAAGGCATCACATTCAGTAAAATGGCTCTAAGTGATAACAGGTGTTTAGCATAATGGAAACTGCTGCTAGTTGGTCAACATGTAAATTAATTTTGTTATTTACGGAACCAGATGGTCAATTCTGGAACCCCAGCATGGGTAACATTAATAAGCCTCCTTGCTGCAGAACATGATGTCTCATCTGTAGCTTCAACAGTTTCTAATTCCAGCTACCACATGAATTGCAAGAGTACCCCTCTGACAGAAAGATTAACTGACTTACTCTCTGCCCAAGAATACTACACCATATATCATCGAGTAAAGGTGGCTAAAGGTCATACAAATGAACTTCATGAGAAATTAAGAGAAGTGATAAGAAACAATAATGTTCAGCTTTTTCACTTTTTTACTCTGTACTGCTTAAAGTGTCAGTATGATTTGATATTATTTTCTACCTGCTTTATTTCTGTCTTAGAACAATGGCTTGTTATTGTAGAAAAAGCAATTTAGCTACAGAGTTCAACTGGTAAGCCATTTGCATTATAAGACAAATGGGCTTATTACTACATAATGTTAAAATTTTCTTCAAAATCCTATTTGAGAAACTCATAGACTGATTCAGTCTGTGATTCAGAAGAAACCCCTTTTTCCATCCACAGTCAAAGCTTGTTCAGATGAAATAAGGCAGATACACATGCAGGCAGGACTAAGAAATCCCACTTGTCTGAACTTCCTGAACAGAACCAAAAGGGATGGTGAAGATGTCCAGCACTACAGCCACATTACTCAGGGCAGCACACCGTGCCCATGCTCCCACTTGCTGTGTAAGTTGTGCACAGCAAGCACGGTGCAGCTGGGGCACATCAGATCCAGAGCACTGCAGCTGCGAAACTCGTGGGAGCACATACAGCACCCAACAGCAGCTCCTGCCACATCATCAGGTGCTTGAGAATCACAGCCAACCTCTCCCTTATCCTCAAAATGCACTTGGACAAAGTCTAAAGGCAGCAAATCAAGCCACTTCAGGGAAGTGCAGGCATGCGGTAGCCCTGCACACACTTGCAGCCAGACAGATCTTACAGCAGAAACCACTGAATCGGGTTCCTTTGGATATCTGCCTCCTCATCTGTGATCCCCTCCCTGTGTGCTGCACAGCACTGGCCTGTCTGCCCAGACGTGGAGTGACAAAGTGGCAGAGAGGCAGGATGAGCGTGCTCACAGTCCCTGCAACCTGCAAAGCTCCTCTGTTCTCATGTCCCCAGTACATTCCTGTTACACACTTTAAAGTTATAATGATTTATGCACAGTAGAAAGAAATAGTCATTGATAACAATTTTGTGCCTCATGAATAGTCATTGATAACAATTTTGTGCCTCATGTTTTCACTGAAGGAGGTTTCTTTGATGAATATAGACAAGAGTGCAGCCACTGCACACTGCATCTTTGACACTCCTCTAATCCAATTTAACTGACTTAAACTGAAGGAAAACATAGCAAATATAAATATGGATTCAATTTTAATCTATAACTACAAACATACAGACCTTATCCAGAACCTATATCTTGTTTCTTTCTCTGTGCGCATCAAGAATGTTTTTCTTTTCTGCCTCACTACTAGGAGATTATGCTTTGAAAATGTAAAATTTTCAGTTGCTTACTAAGAATTATCACATACATATGAACTAGTTTTGGAATTCAAGTTGCATATCTGGAAGCTTCATGTCACACTGAATTATTCAAGTAAAGAGTAATGTATTAAAATGGGTAAAATCCAGAGTTTCCTGCTTCTTATGTTTTAAAATGCTGTCTATTTTAGAAATATTTTGGTCTGTTAAGAAAATGAAAGCATGCAGCAAGGTGAAGTAACAGACATTCCTATGGATTTCTTAGATCAGTGGTATCAAATATCTCAGTCCTCCAATCACAGCTACAGTGCCTCTAAGTATATTAAACTGTACACTACTTGTGTTATACAAAAAATTTTTTGCTGTTAGCATGCCATGCAATGTGTGAGACATCAAGCAAAATAAGTCATGGAAGAGCATAATTTTTAAATTTTTTTTTTAATATGCATATTTCTCCAGACATTTGCAAAGCTCTGTGTACTAGCTAGGTACTTCATCTTCACAATTAGGAGTCCACAGGGCATTAGTTGGCCAGCTTCGAAGAGGAGAAAATCATGGTAAAACAAGTAAGATAAATATGTTCAAGTCACAGAAACTGTCATGGTCCTTAATGCACGAAGCAGTAACACACATCTGCAGGTGAGTAAAGGTAACTGTTCTGGCTGAAGTGTTTTGACTGAAGCCACAAAAACCAGGGAAAAGGACAGAATTAGGGATCCAGGCTGGCATTTAATGGGGCAGCATTTTTGAGTAGTCAGTTACAGCAGGTTTGTGTTGCTCTGTCAAATCAGTTGTGTGTTGCTCAATGGATGTTACACAGATCTTGGGGGAAAAAAAAACAGGAAAGCAAAACAAAGACTGCAGATATATATCTCCCAGGAAATACCAGAGAGAAGGGGAGAGAGCCTTTGCTTTGGAAGAGTTCTTGCATGTCCCACAGAACTCCCCAAATGGGTCGTTAGAAGAATGGAGAAACCTGGGAACTGACTGCATGAAGAGTTTTGAGTTGCACAAAATGTTGACAGTTGCGCTCAGCCAGGCAAGCTCTTGGCAACTGCTCAGAGTGTCAAATAACAACTCCAAAATATCTATTTACTGCCTGAGTCTTTTCAGTGACCCAGTTTGCAGCACAGTTCCTCAGATTATACAATAGTTTTGCTTTATTCCTGCTATTGACATTAACCTGTGCTTACAAACAAGTGTATAGTGATTTATTAAAATATTCTGACCATAGAAAACCAGATGTACAGCCACTGAACTCTGTAGTATTTGATGGAGATCCAGCTTTGTGGCAGTGAATACATGTCCAGTGATGTCTTCCCTCACACACTGGTGGAAACCTGTGTCCCCTCACAACAGGCCCAACAAACCCCTTTTAGTACAGGGCAAAGGCAATTGATTTACAGAGTTCAGTCTAAGCAGAAGGGTCATTTCTTTCCTGGAGAGTGAGACACATTGCCTGACATCTGCAGGTGTTCTGTCTCCCCACTGAAGAAAGAGAAATGCAAGAAGGGCTATGTGCCAAACACACCTCTTTCCATTGGGTATCTTAATCCCATAACTGCATCACCTACACTGAAGAAAATTCTTCCTACCAGTATCAAAATCCTTCTGTATATTTGTGATACAAATTTGCATCCGTAATGCTGCATAGGTTCCTTGAAAACAGTCCCTGACTTTTGTCCAGCAGCTGGCAATTTGTTTCTATTATTTAGTACCAACAGTGATATGCTTGAATAAGGCTGTAAAGTAGTTTAATTAAAGTATTAAATTAAAAAAAAAAAAAAGTCTTTCTCTTGGAATCCAAACAAAACAGAGAAAGAAAATTGACAAAGGAGAGGGAAAAACACAGACAAACAACAAAAAACCCAATTAACAGACACCAAACCTCTGATAAACCATTCAAGCAAAACAAGCTTATCCCAAATCATAATGACGGCTCATTATAGAAAAATCTACTGCTGCACAAACCACAGAGTTTTCAGTAATTGCGATCATCTTACTTACCTGCAACTCAGTGACAAGAGAAGAAGAGGAAGGTGAAACTGTATAAGAAATTGGGTAAGGCCTGTGCTGCTCTCCGGTATCTGTAGGAAATGCGCAGTCAAATTTTCCCCAGCTGAAGTGGCCAGCTAAGGTGAACAGATTGCTCAAAGTTCGGGACCGCTGGAGGGGGGTTGGCAACCCTCAGTGCAGGCAGAGCTCCCAGGCAGCTCTCAGGTGGCCGTGCCTGCAGCGCACAGCTGAGCTGAGGGTCCTGAGCAGACCACACACACGGGCCTCGGCAGCAATGCTTGCAAAAAGAAGGTTAAGGGCAGTGTAGTAATATCAGGAGACAGAGCAACAGCTGGCTACAGGCATATCTTAACATGAAGACGACTTCTAAGCACTCAGTAGGGGTTAGAATAAGTACCTGCATGCAGCAGTGAAGCACAAAGAAGCAAGCTACCAACGCGCTTTAGATATTTCTAAAGAAAATTAAGCACTTTTCCCATCATGGTTTCAGGACTGAATGATGTTTAGTATAAAGACAGGAAGGAAAATGCATTCAGTTCACTTAGGAGCACATAGAGACAATAATTGCTTTAAAAATTAAGCTGTGTAAATACCATAAATTGCATTTAGGTAATCAGAAAACAACATTTCTAACAGCAGCCACAACTAGGTACTAAATTCTCTGAGCTGCTAGTAGCAGAGAATTCAGCATCTTCCTCTTCTATCTCAGAAATTAATAATCCAGTAAAACCAGGCATATCCATAAGCTTGTAGAACATGCACAAAAACGTGACAGAAGGTCAAACAAAACGTTTGAATAATATTCCCGTGAAGATGTAAATTTTTAAATATTGCCATAAAAATACATAAAACCTTCTCTGTGACATATGAGGAGTTTTTGTGCTTGGTAGCTCTCTGGACAAAGTCTGTTTTTCCAGTGTGCAAAGCAGTTTTGCCAACAGGTAATTATATTAGTAAGAACGGAGGATGGAAGCCAAGGAGGAAATTATGTGATTGTCACAGACAACGCAGGAGGAAAATTTGAGAGGGAAAGTCTCTGTATGTTTCATAACAACAACCTGCAGTTTTTTTACACTTTTCTTGAAAGAATTCAAAGCACTCTATAAGCAAGGTTTCAGGCAGTTGCACCTTGGCAGGACACCAAGACCTTCCTGCTCATTCCATTTGGTTTTTTCCAAAAAAAACCCTTTCTGTCCTTTAAGACTGTCATGTAAATTGGTGAAATAATACCTAGTTGAAACAGACAGTCAAGCACTAAAGTTAATTTTCTTTTCTTGGTCTCTGTGGATACCTCACTATTAAATTACAGCAATATTTCTAAGATAAATCTGATACCTGTACCTTGTGTGCACTGCAAATTTCAACTTCTCAAGGACTTTTAACTAAGAGACCTCCAAGAAGAAGAGCAAGAGAAACTAAGTAAACCACACCTTCATGCCTTGATAGGGTGCTGCCTACCTTCTACCCAAAAGTCTATAAATGAGCTAAAATGGGAGACTTGTGTTCCAAGTTAATTCTTAATTCTCAGCTGAGAGATCTTGCACCTCTGGCCTTGGAAGTATAAAGGCACCTGGACCACAGCATTTCCAATCTTAATGTTACATCTATAGGGCACAACTCATAGATTTAGAAAGGGCCTTTTCTAAAAACTCCCTCATAACTTTGAACAGAGAATATTTGCAAGTGTTTAGGAACACAAATACAGCCTTCCAAAGGTTTCTGCGTAGCTTCAGAGGTTAGATCTCGCTTCACAAGTCATTTAGGAACTAAGGACAGGTCCTCTGAATTGGGTTTCTATTGATAGTTAAATTACTGCAGGGTGCTAAGGGTTATTAAGCGTGACTGACATGCTACATCAGCAGAGTTCCCAGAAGTAATGCTGCTTGATCAGTATACCTGAAATTCGACCAATTTAACTCATTTCACTCAGAGGGTAATTTAATGTACTGATGCTGACTTAATATGCATTACTTTACAGTTCGTACTGAATTTCCTCTTGGAGCAGTTATCTGCATTAGACTATTGCTATTTCCATACCAGGAGAGCACTACCAGTGCACATATAGCCTGCACATCATTTAAATTTAATAGGGCCTGATTTCTCAGAACTATGTTTTAGAGATATTAAGGCTCCTAAGGATCAAGTTAGTGGCTGAGGTACTTTGGAAAAAACAGTATTGCCTATGTATATCCCAAGACACCTGATTTTTTTCCAAATAAAGACCTACATGAGTTACTTACAGATATGATTATCAAATTAATCCAGGACTTCTCTAGATGCTGTAGCAAATAGCTAGCATAAGCAGAACTGCAATCCAGGAGGAGCAGTTCAGAAGTCTGTGCAGTAACCACAGAATAACCTTTCTTCCCTTTAACTACTTCACTCTTCAAATCAATGCACACTCATCAAAAACTACTATGCTTTAAAAATAAAATTTTCTTAGACTGGCAAAACCATTTGTAAAGTCTGATCAGAAAGGGAAACTCCAACATTGTATTTTTAGAATCTTCATAAGTTTAATTACATTTTACCAAAGCCTATATTTTAGCCAACTGTTTGTAGTAATAGTTGATTGGATATGTATGCACATTTATTTCAATTCTCGGGACAGGTTTTGCAGCTTTTTGTAATGTAGGACTCTTTTATGTAATGTTTGTTAATGGTAATGCCCTTTTTTTTAATGAATAAGTAGTTTAAAGAAAATAATAATTTACACTGCTAAGGGACAAACAGCATTTTCGTAAGGTACAAAGGGACACAGATAGATAGATAGAATAATTCTTTCACAAACTATGTTTTGGCCACAAATCTATACTTTGTTCAATATTTTAAATTGGTAGCTTTATTCAGTACCTCTTCTAAAGATAATTACACTACTCAGGATTCATTATACTAAAAAAAAACCTATAAAGATACAGCAAATTAAATTTCAGGAGCACTTTTGTTTCTTAATTGATCAAAAGAATTATGGAGAACTGTACAACTGTAATGGCCACAGGTCTAATGGACATGTCAGGAAGTCTGGCCTTAAAATGGCAGGAAAGTCACTTCATCAGACAGGCCAGCAGGCTAAATTCTGCTGTCACTACACTGAAATAGATGGTGTTGGGCAACTGTGTTTAAGAGCAATTTGACCCATTGACTATAGTGGAAATTGTGCTAATGCATGTAAAAGAATAAATGGATTTTTCTTAGCTTAAGTATAGCAGATTGAGAGCCAGGAATATTATCTCATTTGCACTGGCAGGGGCCATCTGAAGTAATGTTATTGTGTTAATGCAAACTGACATTCTTTATGCCTTCCCAGCAATCTATCAGTCTGCTGCTATGTATATCATATATAATGTGTATTGTTTTAGTGAATAAAAGTGATCCTTTTAAATACATAATGTCAGGCATCTGTCTTTATTACAGCCAAAACAATGAAAGTCTGCCATCTCACTCTACAATCAAATCTCTATTTTTTATTAAAGACAATTCCATTATTCTGCAATAAGGGACCCTATTACATGCCCTCATTTTGGTTAAACTACTAATGTAGATTGAGTTTCCTAGAAGAATTACTGAACTTCTGTACTTTTTGAGATTCTAACTTAATTCATGTGCTTATCATGATAATGTGCTTTATTATTTGCTACACCAAGCTGATGAATTTCCCTAGGTAATATGTAATTATTAGACCGTTCCTATTACAAGAACACTGAAAATTGCTATTATACAGTGACTCCATGCAGTTTACACCATTCATTTTATATTTCATCTCCTGACTCAGAGCTGTCACTCTGATCTGTCTGTATTAATTCAAGGACGAAAATTCTATTAAATTTTCAAATTATCTAATTATAGTGCTGATTTCACATTAAGATATAGGAAATAAAATAGGAAGGCTTGGCATTATTTTATCAGTTTAACATTCCTTAGGTATGTGAGGGTACTATCCCAAATCCAATCCACTAAATGCAGCTTAGTGAAAATTTTTAGGATGTGCTCAGTAAAACTGGGTTAAAACACTTCTTCAGATGAATAAACAAAAAGGAAGATGCTACCACTTTTCAGAGCAACTTATACACATCCCACATTCTTCATCCAAACAAGAGCCAGTACATCCATAAATAAGAGGAACCCAGGGTATTATTGGTAAGTATTTCACCACTGATGATTTTCACTTTATTGCTGTTCTTTGTCAAGAGTTTATATACAGAGTTTTAAAATACCAGAACATTCCAGCTACAATTAAAAATTTAGTTTTATCTCATAGAATTTCAGAGAAAAGCTTAAAGATTGTAAACAAGAACCCAAGAAGAGGACACAAGAAAAGAAAATCCCACTTTCCCACATGTATTTAATTTTTAATACTTAGCATTTTCCCATTCTAAATTTGTAAGCCCCATTTTAAATATGACATTTACATATATATTCAAATATGTATTTAAATATTATTAAATTAATATGTATTAAATGTTTATGTATGTACATATATGTATTAAATATGATTAAATACTCACATATGTTTATGTGCGTAAACAGCCTCCTTTACATATGCTGGGCCAGTTAGACACCAACAAATTCCAGCATCTGAGGGATGACAGAAGTAATCCAGCCCAGTCCTGGACCACTTTCCCCATTCTAGCTTGCTCAACTGGTCACAGAAATTATGCTTTTTCAGAAGAAGAAACCCATTTTCAGAGCCCAGCTACACTTACTCAATGCTGATAGACAGTGCAGCTGGTTTTGGAGTTGCCATTTCACAAGCACCAGATCTTTTCTAGGCCCTTTTAATCAAAATCAGAACAATTAGCTGTAATCAAAATCTTTGCTGAACTAACTGAAATCTTACACTTAGAGTCAGCCTGACATCCAATGCACTTTGTGCATTTTGTGCTTCATGAACCCCATGGGTTTAAAATGCCTGGAGCCCAAAAGAGAGAAGTTGCTTGGCCCTCTGGTCGGCTGCATGGAGGAAGTTCTCAGCAGCATGAGAGTGCAGAAACTTTCCACAGATAAAGCTTGCTGCCTGGCCATGAGAGAAACCGTATTTAATCTTTAGGAAAAACAGAGTTAATGTGTTCATTACACTGAATTTCCCCTGTTAAGAATTTTTCCACTCAGTTTGTGGAAGCCGTAACAGTGAATTAAGCCAAAGAAAAAAAATGGGTGCTGTGTTTATTGCATTACTAAGCTTAGAAAAGAACTTCTAGGACCTCACGGGTCACCATGAATATTTAACATCCCATAACTGCTATGGTAATATGGTTCTGGTTTTATTTTTCTCCAGTAGAAGAAGATATTTCTTCAGTGTGCACTTGTGCCAGTGTGGAGGAATTTCAGTTTACATTTCAGTGATGAGGCACATAAACAGCAGCAGATGGTATTTGGAATACAGTGAAGATACAAAGATATCTAGGGAGCTGGAAGAGAGGATCTGAGCATTGCAAGCTGCTTTATAAGCCCTCACTGAAGAAAGCATGCACTTCCTAACATGTTTACTTGCTAACACTGTTTTCAGTTACTCCCTCTAAAAGACTAACAATAAAATACGTGAAGTACTCCTTCAAAACATTGCAATAAAGCTCAAAAAGAAACCCCAAAGTATACTTATGTTTTCCATTCTTTGTAATTCCCTCCTCTATGCATACTGCTTAACAGAAAAGAGTATTATATGAATTTGGCAAGCATGGAACTGAGTTGCAGAGCGGCAGGGGAACCCCACTGGAAGCTTTTAATACTGCTAGAAATTCAGCAGAAATCTCCAGGCTTAAGCTATAATGCATTAACTGTGATGTTGGCTGTAGGAGAAATCAATAAAAGGTATTTGAATGTGGAGAAAAACAGGAAGCAAGCAGAAAGGAAGATCTGGTGGGAGTTTAGCTGGTTATCTTTAGATAACTAGCTACAAGATTAGGGTCTGGGGCTAGTCAAGAGACCCCAAGTCCAAAGCAAACCACATGGATAGGTGATTGGAGTCCTGGATTGCTACTGAAAGCTCAGCTCTCTTGGGAATTGAGTGCTGGTGATGCTACTCTCATGATAACTCTGCACCCAAGTGCAGAGTTAGAGATCATGCAGATAGAGAAAAAAGTAGCTCAGGTTGTGAATGCAAACAAGTGGCAGATAATTGGGGTGGAGGTGAGCGTGACATGATGTCTCAGACTGAACTTCTGACTTTTCATGCAGAAATCTGCTACTCCATTACCTTTCATAATAGCTGTAGTGAACCAAAGTAGCACATGCCAAATCCTCTAGCTGGTAAAGAGACAGGAACCAAAATTAACAGCTAGGAGACTGATCATGGTCGGTGCTTACCCACACACAATATTTAGGTTAAGAAAACAGGTCTTTGGGGGTTGAAAGGAAGATGAAGGTCTTGACTGGAGGAAGTGTCCTAGCAGTGGACGAAGTTCCTGGAGGCCAGAACTGCGTGGAAACAAATGCAGGGGATGCCCAGAGCCCTTGGGTCCCAAAAACCAGGCTGGGTTGTGATGAGCAACAGCACAGTAGGAACCAACCCACTTTCTGACCAAAAGTCCCAGACTGTCAGTGACCTCCCTGACGAAAAGGGATGGCAAGGTCTGATGATCAGAGCTCTAAGACAGCAAGGGAGCAGGAAGTGTGTAAAACTCTCATCTCACTTCTTAAGTAGACCTTAGAAGCTAGATCCACTCTGGGTTATCATTCACACTGTTTTACCTGTGGCACTGGAGTTTTTGAAGTACTGTCAGGTCCCATCTAGGCATGGCTGTGGTGAATTAAGTAAAGGAAGGCCATTTTTTCATTTTTCTACAGACTCAAACTAAGAAGAGTTCATGAAGTTCTCAGTCCAGAGAATTTTTAAATATGCAGGTACCTAAGATACAATTAGAAAGGTTTTGAATATGATTTTTTTTGCTCTATACACTTCATTCCTAAGTTCAGTTCCACATGGTAAACTCTTTAACAGAGTTTTGTTGTATGATGAAGATTCATGAAGGGATCATATGGTTTGTGAGACACTCCACTACAAATACCATTAGAAGAGCAGAACTCTACTTGACCTTCCACCCACCTTTGCAGGTCTAAAAAAGAAATAATTACTTCTGCCTGGACCTGGGATGAAACAGGCTGATTATTTTACCTTTGTTATTCTTACTCTGGAGCAGGAATTATGTGACGTCTTATTTTTAACTGCTAGTTTATTTTAAACTGTCATAGAGTAAACAAGAACACTAATTGTGATTAGTGACAGACAAGGATTGCCTGGAGGAAAGCTTGAATTCGACAAGAAAGGGGTTTTTTAGTCTCATAATGAAATCAAAACATGGAGGAAGCATTTTAACTGAGTAATGGGCTGCATATTTGTAAAAACTCTGTATTCAAATTGATGAGGCAAACAGGATTTTGCTTTAATCTACATGGAGTGATCGGAGTAATTCACCTTCCTATACTACTACAGCTAACATGTTACAAAATAAAGACTCTCACAGAAGGAAATTGTTTTTACCATCTCCTTTGCGTGCAGTACCTAGGGGAGGCTCCACACCTAGGGGGTTCAACTACCATTGCAGAGACAACTGATCTGCTAGAGAAACAGCTAAAGAGATGCCGTTAATGGCTAGTTTACATTTGAAGATAGAAATATGTACCACTAACAGGTTAAAAACACTGAGCTGTTCAGTGTGGAACCACTGAGTGATTATTTAAACACCTAGGAATAGGTGAGAATCTATAAGAGGAGTAAGACAAATATTTGGGGGAGCTGGAGCCAATATGACCTCCCTGATTGTCAGCAGCAGTCTGAGGACAATGGCTATTTCGAGAACATAGGTAGTGAATGAAGAATAATTTTTAAGGTACAGAATTTTAGAAGCATTTTCTTTTACTTTGTATAATTTGTTTGTATTATTTTAGCACCTAGGAAATAACCAGGATGAGGATCCCAACGCCTACTACATGAACATTTGGGGAAGCAGATGGAGCAGATGAACATTTATCACTTGTTTAACAGTTAATGCACTGCAATACTCCGATTATTTGGGTTGCTCTGTGGTTCCTCAACAACCATCATGTGGCTAACTCCTGATAGAATCTGACTTCTTAACGGCACCCTCTGAGGTCCCTCAACCTCTGGAGGAGTAAAAGTGTATAAAAACTACACCATTGCGTTTCAATGCATGATTTCCAGCGTGATTGTCTAGAACACTGAAAATCTGAATATACTATTTTCTTTATAGCTACATGCTTGCAGCAAAAGTGATGTTGTTATAAAGAGATGAGCCTGCAGTTTAGATAGTATATTTTTAAAAATCTAATTTTATTAAATCAGAATTGTATTAAAACACATTGCCTGCACAAACAAGATTACAAAATAACAGATGTTATTTCCATAATTTTGGGGGTTTAAGCATGAATTAAATTTTTATTTTTTCTTTTTATAGTTTTAATCAGTGAAATAAAAGGATTTTAACCACAAGTTTTCTGATGTCCTTCTATTACTTTGTATGGTACAGGAGATATGCAGACGTATTACAACTGCTGAATTTACAATATAGATGTAAACAATATTTAGATTAACTAATGCATGGTCTATTGTTATTTAAATCAAGAGGATTAGAAAAAGAATGAATTAAGTCTTTTTGAGTTCTGTTCAACTTTGTGTTGTACATATGGACTTAAGGTGACTTCTTCCCTTTCAATCTACACCACAGGTCTATAAAATTCACAGTTATATGTGTTTATATTTTTACAATATTTTTTATTTAAAAGAGTATGAGAAAATATTTCTAGCCCAGTGTAGTCCAAATTAATTCAGGAGATATTTCTCTCTCTCTTTACTGTCACAAGCAAGAAAGATAGGTTTCCACAGGGTGATCTCCAGACACTCACATTTCCTTTCTGTTCCCCAAACAGGGTTTCTGATTCTCTCTAATTATGCCTAAATAAGAAGTGCAGATCTGGAGGGTATCCAAAGTCTTCAACAGAGAAAGGAATTTAGAAACATCTTTATGAAATTTTGATTCAAATTTCTATGTGTATATTGCTAATATTCCTTTCAGATCTCTTCAAAGCAAATCCTGAAATTTCTCACCACTTTGATATGTTCATTATGCTTTATTCTTCTGAATGCTTAAAGTCAGAAAAAAAAGAAATGTAGTACATAATAAAGGCATATATGTATACATACACATACCTGGGCCAAAACTGTAACATATAGAGTGGATGTTGTGGTTTTTTGGTGCAGGTATCCAAGCAAATCCTACCCAGGAATTTTTAAAATGCTGGTCTTAGAGCTCTCCAAACTTTTTAAGAATAAAATCTAACAAATTTTGATAATAATGTCTTAAACATAAATTTGCAATCTTAAATGTGAGAATAATAACCAAGGAAACACACTCCCTCTTATATATCAAGAGTCAGTGAATTTTATCTGCTGGCTGGACCTGACAGCCATTTCCTGAGAGGAAATGGAACAGATTTATTTCTGTCCAACCAAGCAAACTGATTTTACCTTAAATATATATATATATATATTGCTTTTATTAATGGTAACATTCTGTAACTTTATCTGTGTAGTACTCATTTGTAATAATACTTTTTTAATACTAAAGCACACAATGGAACAACACCTAATGAGGGTCAGATCCCTCCCCTCTAAGTCACTGTGCATATTTAATTCTGTGCATAACAACTCGTGGTAGCACTTGTCACAGGGCAGGTTATGGGAGTGAGAGGTCAGTCACCCCAACACAAAAAGGAACTGAGGCTGTTTCATTCAGCATCCAAGCTACTGCTCCCCTCTACCTGTTCATACAGTTATTAATGTATTGACAGACAACAGTAGTCATACAGTTATGTGAAACATAAGGAAGGAATTACTCAAATGTTTCCTACAGAAATGGTAGGTTACTTTCCCAGACATGGAAACAATCCCTGAAGAAGCAATGGTTCTTCATTTGCCAACATGGGAATTGCCTGCACCTCTCCTGCCTTGATCCTATCAACTCAATAATCAGAAGCAGCAAGGGACTGTTAGTACCCCAGAAAGAGAAGGATAAATATCCCTGAACAAATAAAGAACTCAACAGGCTCAATTTAGTCGTGAAGGAATGGTCAAAATTTTAAACAGTGTTGAGTCTCCCAGACTCAGCTCCTCTTCTAAAGATGCACCCGTGGCAGCTAACAGGACTGAGCACTCAGTTTGCTCACAGCAGTCGTACAGCTCACAGGCAGTAGACATTGAAGCACAGAGAAAGGTTTCCAGCTTGCATTTTGGAATCAGCAGGTTAAACTTGTCTTTGCCCCCTGCATCTTTATAAGCAGCCATCTTTCTCTCATGTTGGATATTTAACTCTTGTTCTCTTCCACCTAACCTTGACTTGTATCAAACATCATTTCAATGTCATTAGCTAACACTAGATTATCCCATCCCTACAGTCTGGTAATCTTTAAATAAAACAGGCTACTGGAATAATTTCACAGTAACAAGCATACTAATACATGCACTCCAGAGAAGTGGCCTTTACTTTCACTTAATCCCCCAGGATGCTCTGAGAGGTGATATTGCAAGGATGAGAAAGACTTGTCTTCCAGGGACCTGTATTAGCCAGAGAACAGCTCTGACATATGGCAGCAGAGATCATGCTTTGGAGCCAAGGGAATTTTTAACATTTCTTCTTTGATGATTCAGAGAGGCTTGGTTGGCATATAATTGGATCCCATCAGCACATAATCTACCAGTGAGAATAATTGCATGCCTGTGCTCAAATCATCAGCTTTCCAACTTCTTTGCCGGATAATCTCCTCAGTGTGGCTGAACTAAGTAGCAACTTTAACAACACCAAAGGTTAATTAAGCTTTCCAGAAGTCCATGTGTTGCTGTTTTGATAGCAACCTCTGGAAATATTGCCACATAATCTTATGCATTTTCATATCAACCTGTTTTATAGCAGAATCAGCATCTGATTTCAATATTTACTGTAGCAGAATATGGATTTCATTACACTGTAAGAGTTCAGAAGGTAAATAAAATTCAGAAGAAAACATTTTAATTAAAAATATTTTGCTTAGTTCAGATATGAACACTGAAGTTTTCTCTCTGCTGTTCTTTGTACTTCAGAAATGCTCAAGTCAAGAACTTGAAAATGTCTCAACTCCGCGCTAATCTGGATGGAAAATGTTGGAGTAGGGATTGCTCGAATGGTGTTCTCAGCCCTCTTCAGAGCAAAGGTTAGAGACTTCCTTTCTGGATTGGAGCTGCTGTGACTTACAGAAGGACAGTGGAACCAAGTGACAAAGAGTTTTCCATCAAACAAACATTCAATCATCATCAGTTCTGGCTGAAAAATCACTTTGCAAAGTGAATGTACAGTCTTTTGATTTTGTGCATTTTGTTTAACCATAATTCCATAGCTGAAGCTCTCTCCAAGTTTGATGTACCTATTTACTAATTTTCATGTAATTTTCTTATTTCGTACACTTCTTTTATAGTAGGAAAGAAAACAGATTACTTCATCTAAAACCCACTTTTAAGTAAAATGTTTAAAAAGACAGACTTTTAATTACAATTCCAGTTTTTCAGTCTACTGAAATTAACTGTGTTTAAGGGTTGAACTGGATGATCTTTCAAGGTCCCTTCCAAGCAAGGCTATTCTATGCTTCTTGGAGTTAAAATTTCTTTAGAAATGCAGACACCTCACATCGTAAATATTAAATAATAAAAATATTTGTTTTCCTTCTTCTTTTTTCCTTTTTTTTCATAAAATGATTGCATCACCTACACTTTATTCACCATCTTTGCTACAGGCAGTAAATACAAAACAAGTTTGTATTAAGTAGAAGACTTATTTAGTGGCAAAAATTCAGATTAAAGAAACAATTAGGAAGGAATTTTCTGATTATCAAAACTGACAAGTAGCAAATCTGTCATTAAGCATAACTCTTCAGGAGCACAGGTTTACTTTCTCCAAGGATGATTTTAACACAACCAAATTCAGCCATTAAAATTGCCTGAAATCTCATGAGAAAAAATATGTACAGCTGAAATACTGGTAGTAAAAACATAAAGTTCCTGAGAAAAAAATTATTGCAGACTTCTTTAATGAACTGCTGAAATATGAATAATTATTAGAAAATGTTTTCATACTTTTTAATATGATTCATTCATGCTCTTGTTTATTTTATTTTATCAGGGCTATGATGATAAAAGCACTATTTCCTACAAGCAAAAGCAGTAGAATTTGAGACTTAAAAGTGGAATTACACTCAAATCTACGTTTCAATTAACTGTTTATTCCTCACACGTGTCTTGAATTTGCAAGCAGTTGCAAGGGTATCCCTGTTCATGTAGGCAAAAACAGTTTTGTAGATATGCAAACCCTTGCAGAACAGTAATCTTGCTGGACTTCGTAGGTTTTTCTTCTTAATTTTTTTTTCTCTTAACTTACACGGGTATAGGCTGCCTGAAGCATTTTTATGTTAGTATTGAACTCAGAAAAAATAGTTTGACCAAACCAAAGTTTTTTCAATTTATATGTATTTTAGAAAGTAATCGAAATTCTGAAAATTAAAAATGGAATCTTTTTATTCAAAACCCTGCAAAAAATTTACATTTCTGTTAAATCTATAAAACCAGAGATGCATTTCAGTCTCTCCATTCCTTTGCTGTTTGAATTAACTTCTTCTTGGTTTTAGTTCATCCAGCAAAATGTTCTCTTTATGAGGGATAAACGTCTTTCAGCTTTGCAGACAACATCTAGGTTTGAGTAGAGGAGAGCTATTCCTATTGATGCTGTATGTACAATGAGTTACAATATTGGACTGAATGTCAGCACAGATTTGCTTCTGCTGTGGAATACAGACTAAAACTGCTTAACATCCAAGTACCTCATATTCTCTTCATCCCACATTTCTGTAAAGGCAAAGACAAGACTGAAGTTTATCACAGCTAATATTTAGTCCAAAGAAATATCACAAGTGTTGTTTATCATAGGCTCTAAAAGTATTTTTCAATTATAAGCATATGTTAAAAGTCTCAAAAGAGTTCTGCCATGACTTTAAGTGTTATATTTTTTGCAGTGTAGTAGTCTTGTGTATCTGGTCTGTGATTGTTGTAACAAGAAAAATCAACCACAGCACCATGTCTTTACTCTGCAAGAACACCTATTTTACCCATTACTCCTACAGTTATGAACAGCAAGATATTAAGAGCAATCTCTCTTGAATTTCGAGTGCTTTATTCTTTTACTCTTCGTAAGTCATGAACCAAACACATTTTCTACTAGATCTTTCAAGCTTTTTGGTTCTCAATCTTACATCGCAATAGAGATAATTAAAAACCAGAATACACAGTTTTGACTCTTAAGTTCCATTTTAATTTGTTTGACATTTGTGACCGGCCTTGGAATACATTATCTTTATGGCATCAGTGAGTATAGTCACCTTTTTTAAGCATCCATAGCCGTTCTGTTCCATCACATTTTTCACCCCTCATAAGAAACAAGAAAAAAACTATGCTCCCAACCAAGAAGATTGCTGATGGGAAAGAGATATGTTAATGTATAGTATTCAAATTCTTCCACAGACCTTGAAAAATGTTCTTCACAAAAGGGCTAACATTTTTGAATAAGAACTGGAGAATTAAGGACTCGATGTTCTTCTACAGTGTCTCAGTTCTGAAAGAAAAACTTCAGGTTATTCACTTCGACTCTGAAGATCAGTTTTAATAACTGTCTTAAGGCAAAATAAAGTTAAAAATTTAAGAGTAGAGTGCTTAAGGCCCATTTTTTGCCCACGAGTTATAAACTGCTTTAGTGATTCTGTTCCTTCAGTGAGGATTGAAAAACCCAATTAGGTCATTGCAGCAGTAGGATGACCACTTGCATGGTAGCCAAGACCTTCTTTTCTCGTAATAAGCTCGGACTATTTGCTGCTCTGCAGGAACATTTCAAGTTAATTAATCCTTCAATTTTCTTGCTAATCACTCATTAAACCTGTCCTGATAATAATAATTTATGAGGTTTGTTATATAACTCACCTTGAAGTATTGCAAGAAGTGAAACTCACATGAGATTTCATGCTGCAGTGACCACTGATAGAAATTTGTAACATCTGGGCTGTCTTGGATCCTCACTTCTTAATTCTTTGAACAGGCTGCTAACATAAGACCCATATGCCTGCGAGCACGCTTCACATCTGTAATTGATGTCCTGCTGTCTACTGGAACACTCTTCTGTACCCATAAGATATTAAGATGAATGCTGCACTGATCTCTAGGAGAAAAAAATAAAAGTCAAAAGTCTGTAATTTCTTCAGCAGCAAGAAAGCAGTTAATATTACTATGCACTAGCACACACTATGTTTAGTTTAAATGCAATTTTTCTATTTAGGTAGGAAAGAGAACCATTAAAAACAGATCAGAAATTGTGATGAAAGCCTTAAGGACCACATAGAAGTTAGTTAAGAGGTAATTAAGAAGTTTTCCCAAATCTTTGGGTTTCTATATCTGGAAAATTGTATGTTTTCCCTGCGAGTGTCTGCCAGTCCCATTAGCACTGTACTTTCCAATAACAAAGTAAACTGTAACCAAAATTGACTTTAAAGGGTCCAAACTCTTGGCCTTCCACCAGAGTCAAAAACTGATCTTATGGTGACAGGACAGAATTTGCACATGCAGTTGTCTCGGGTTATGGGCACAGAACAGTGTGGCATAAAAAAATCACCATCTTTACCAGTATGATTGAGAACTCCAGTTTGCCTTAATTGTCTTTATTTCCTAGAAAATAGTTGTCACAATTATTAAATTAAAATTCAGTGTTCATTTTTATACAAATATACTATCATATAAGTAATGTGAAATAAAGGTGGTCTTTTTTAACTGTGGAAAACATTTAGTGTGTATTATACACCCTATTCTTCCCCTGCAGGTACATCAAGAAACATTTACAGGTCTCCTGCTGTGCATGACTAAGTAGCAAAATAAAAAAGCACAAAAGTAAATAGAGCGTACAGGCAAACTTATGAAGAGCATATGTGAACAGCACTGAACTTCGGTTAAGACAAGAGCTGACAGGGAAGCCAGTTGCTTTATTTTACAAATTATGTTACAAAATGAATCTTTAAAAGATATTAAACTTGAATTCTGAACCCATGTGTGGGAGAACCAAAGAGCACGAGGAGGAACCCGCACTTTAGCAGCCACACACTTTCATGAGCAAATTTACAAACACTTTCATCCACAACAGTACAAAATTACAAAACAAATCACTGCCTTTCTGCATGTGTATCTTCCTGTTTTCTCCGGCACTGCTAATGAAAGCCTAATGGAAGCTATTAAGCCTTTTTAAAGCCACAAAAGCCATTAAGCCCCAAACATTACAGATAGGATACTCTAACACACTCATCTAAAAATTAATGTTAAATATGTTTTAATCAAATGATGTCAAGGTCTATCTATCTAATTTTACATATCCAACCTTGGAGCTTGTTTTAGCAGATGGCAGTCTCAGGCTTTTAAAGAGCCCTCTTAAAATTTTGGCAGCCTGTGGCTTGGAGTCATTCCATCCAACTCCAGACCCCAAGTGGTGCACCAAAGGTGGAAATACAGCTATTTTAAGTTCCATGGTGTAAGTGTCTTCCAGATCCATTCAAATCTTCTATGCCTTGGATATTTTGTCTTTGTCCTGCCTACCAACAAGAAAAGATTAGTAATTTAAGAGGCCTTTATGATTGCAGCACGGGACGCTCACTTATGCAGAAAAGTAAACATTCTGGAAATTTTTTGTTTCACTGCACACCTCTGAAACGAATTCTGTCCTCAGATGGAGACAAGATAGGATCACTAAACCTGGATGACTCTCAGTTATAAGAAAACACAGTCCACTAATAGAAAAATATGCACAAGTGCAAGCATAAGAATAAAAGAATGGTAAGTCCAGATAACTTTGCCCATAGGTAGGGCACTTGGAGCAGCAGCATTTTCCCCAGGACCAAGAGAAAGAAGCCAGGCAGTACAGCCAGGGCTTTGAAACCACAGAGGTTATGGATGTATCAACACAGAAGTAAAGCTTGAGGCAAAAAGCCTGAAGCAAATCACGCTGTGACAGCTGCAGCCAAACTGCACCTTGTGCTTCTGAAAGTATGAGAGAGCATGCTGTGCATCAAGAGGAAGGGTACTTTCAAGCATGACAAATGTAGCTGCCATTTGTTCAGGAGTCTGTTGGCTACTGCTGCAGCAAGATTAAATTTCTGCTGGAGGTGTCCCCATCTCTTTAAAACACAAACAGCTAAACTTGCTGGGGATTAACTTTTGATGTGTGTATATCTATTTAAAAGCTTGACAGGTAGGTCAAGAAGCCCAAAGGCAGGTAGTTCAAGCACAAAAGAAGGAGGGAGATGTGCTTTACTGGCAGAGGAATCCTGTTTTAATTCTGCAGGTAGAGGCTGGGGCAAACAGCGCAAGCTCCAAGACTCAGAAGTCACTTATAAGAGAGAAAATTGAAACCACTCAAAAGAAAAATGGAAAAAAAAAAAAAAAAAAACGCATAAGGGTATTTTTAAGCCCTTAAAAGCATGAGAGAAAGCACTCAGTAAGAACCACTACAGCAAAGTGGTTATGAGGCTGAGGCTCTTGGAAATGAGACACTTAGCCTACCAGGGTCTCTGGGAAGGCAGAATAGAACCTGAAGGCAAAGGCTTTCAGGTGGCAGACACCATTTCTGTAGCACGTAATGCCCAAATCCTCCATGCCCAAGTAGTCGGGGCTGCCTGAAGCACCTGAGAAAAGGGAAAGTTAATGCGAACACCTAATTAGGTTAGAAATGAGTATGGCCTCCAGGCTGCATATGAAAACTAACAAAATTTAAATATATGTGATCTAATTATGAGGACACAGAAAACGAGTTGAGAAACAAACAAAACCCAGCAGATAGTGGGTGATCAAAACCAAAGATGAATTACTTCTCTTCCTTAAAGATAAAAATACAGCCGTATGAGCACAAGTCCTCTCTGCAGATTGTTTCTGTAGCCTTCCAGAATCTTATAACTACAGAACTTTTCTAAAAGTGGAGCCACAGAGAAACATAAATGTAATTATATTCATACTTATTTTGAAAGGTCTTAATTTCTTTATCAAGTTCATCCTTAAAAATGCTTGAAGGAATTTGATCAAACTTTAAAAAAATTTTAGGCAGGACAGAATATGAAGGAAAAAAGCAAGTTCACATAGCTATCATTTGAGGTAATTAGCGTAACTGGAAAACCTCTTTAAAAAGACAGCACTTAGGTGACCATAACTATCCACACTGCACAGGAACAATTTCCCTAAAATTCTGAGCGTTAAAATAAACAACCCATGAAAACTTTTATGGTAGGACAGCTATTAGGATAAATAGGGTCAAGATTGCCTCTTATACGCTGCCTGTTTAGCAATGCTTCTGCATCAGTAAGAGGAAAAGTATCTGCATGATATCACACAAAGAGATTGTTATAGAAAGCTTGCCTCTGGTCCACACCAAATGCTGGAGTCAAATGAAGCCAGCAAGGCATTAATAAAAAATAAATATTAATACTGTAATATAATGAGCTCATCATTCATTGTTCTATATTTACTGTTAAGAATGTAGATTGTGATTAATTAATCTGCCTTAATCTAGCAGTTACAATGATTCATAGAATTTCCAGTAGAAAAATCATGTTTCATGCAACCCCATGTCAATTATATGAAATTACATCGTTTTCTAATTTAATTCAATAAAATCTAGGAACAATTATGCAACTGCCTTCAGCAAGTGACTAAAAAAGTTATCTATGAGCTAGGACTGAATGAGCTAAAATCAAACATGAAACATCTTTCATATTCAATATTCAAGCACTTTTTTCCTCTGTAAACAAATCTTTCCAGACTTAAATCTGCAAAACCTATGAAGGAGTCACAGAACAGAGCAACAGAAATCCTATAAGTGCATTTTGAGCAAAAATGGGTTACATCTTCCTTTCTTTCTTTTTCTCTTTTTTCTCTAGCAACATTTACAGTCCTTTTGTATTCACAATTTAGTTTAAAATATATTAACCTCATTAGCTACAGTTAGAATATTCCTCTATATTCTTGTAAGGCATGTACATTTAGATGGGTTTCCCTCTCTAATAAGAAGAAACAAAACCAAAAACATATTCTTGCACAGTGGAGAAGAAGGAGGGGGAAAAGACCATTTGATGGTTACAATCAATGTCTCAACACAGGATAAAAGTACCTGAGCAAGATCAGGTGTCCTTCAGGAGACATTTCCTGCAGAGCATTCACAAGTCAGTGCTCCTCTTCCACCAGAAGAAGCACTTTGCAAGTCTTGTCAAAGTAGCGGTGTTCTGGACTTAGTACTCCCACCTCAAACTCTCAAGCATTAATGTGTTATTTTCCTGACTAAAGGTACTTTCTTTCCCCATGACAAAGAAAAATGTTGACGAGACGCTGGACAAAATCTGCTTGATGAAAAGCAGAGCAAAAATACCATTCCTACATTTACAAAGTCCATTGTAAAAGCAGGGCTAACTGGTCATGTCTTCCTGGGTGCACCCTGAGCTAAAAGACAACACTTAGGTATTAAAAAGAGACTAAAAAATATCAGGATTTGACAAAACTCCATTTTGGGATGTAGCAGCTGACAGGTTCCTACAGATACAGAGCTTCTGCTGGGGTAACCACCTTGTTCAGTCCCTCTGAAACAACGCAGCAAGGTGTTGCTTCTCCCACCAATTGTCATCTCAGCCTCTCTGCCTCTCTCCCTCTGGAACTGGGTTTTCAGCAAGGCGCCATGGGTGATAAATTTACAGTGAAGTCTTGGACTCTCTCTTTTATCATAGTTAGGTTAATCTACAAGCCATATATGACAAAAAGAACAAAAACAGTCGTAGCAGTTAATGTGATAAATCACTGTTCAAATCAGCAGGCCACTGGTAGTGGTCCTCCCAGTACTGCACTGGTAACGGGTCAGAATCTTGTCACTGGAATGCAGCTAATGAACGTGATTAATGGCAGAAGGGTGTGACATACTGGGCATTCATTTTTCCTTAACTCTACAGTGTTAAGCAGTTTTACTCGCATCCTCGAAATGATAGATACACCTAATCAGTAGTAGTAGAAGTCCCATTAAGTTCTCATTAAACTTCTATATCCTGTGTATAACCTTGAACGATGCATTAGACACTAATGAGTATATTCTCCTTTCACTGTGCACTCCAGTTCCAGAGCCACAAGTGTGGTGTAAATATGCACACGGAGATTGTTGGAGTGGGTTTTCTCTGCAAGCCTCAGAATAATTTCTTCGACTGGTGGAAGAGACAGTCTTAATACTAGCTCTACAGATAGTCTGTATTTATTTGCATTGCACTTGAGTCCTAAAGGCAGGCCAGGACCTCACTACATTACCTGCTGTACAAACACACAGAGGACACCAGAGCTAAGCATGAGCTAAAAATAGCAATGTTACAATACCCAGACTCCAGCTCTATTGTTCTTTTATTAATAGGCTAGCTGCAAAGTTGAAAGATGGCGTGGGGGTGTTTTTTACACTACTCCTACAATTACTTAGTACCACTGTTAAGGCTATAATTAGTTATATGGTGCAATTTCAAGCAGCAACACACCAGCAGGCAAATAAAAATAAGTATTTTGCAAGCTGTTTCTCGTCAAAAAATGATAGTGTTAATGTTATGAAGCATCAGGAATGACTGAGAAATCTCAGTGCTGTCCAAAATAATGAGGTCAAGCTGGTAGGATAGGGATTTCAGCAGTGATCTGATGAGTTATGTGCTCAAGAGCTCAAGAAAGCCTTATTGGTTGCATTAAGCCATTAAGTTGGGTTTCACTGAGCCACTGAGTGCTTGGGAAAACAGTAATAACAGCTTTCCTATTTTATTCAGTGCAGAATTTCATTTTGATATAGACACAGAAACTGGATTTCTTCACTTTTCTTTTTTGAAAATTTATACCCAAGTTTAAAAAACAACAATAAAGGAGTAACTTGTGTTCACATGTATCACTTAAATCAGTTCAACAAAGCATTAACTATATCCCTAGATCAAAATGTATTCTGTTTAGAGGAGCAGTTTGAAATCTAATCACAGACTAGCAGTCTGCATTCGCTTCAGTCGATCCAGAGACATTCGTATCATATGGTGATTCATATCATAAACTGAGTAACCTCTCTCTTTCCAGGTGATAAAGGGGAGCTTAGCCCAACAGGTAAGTTAAGAAAGTTGAAAAACTGCTTCAAAATAGACCTGGAAAAGTCTGGAAAGCAGTTGGAGGAGGATCACAAAATCTCAGGTGTTTAAACTAAAAGGTGTTAATTAGGAAGGTGCTATTTTTCATCTACATTTACAATATCTTCATCTGGGATATGAGAACTAGGTGTATTTCTCTTCTAGCAGTAAAAGTCAGAGCTTCAGAAAGTAAGGGTGACTTCTACAATTAATCACCAGTTGAAATATTTTGAGTACTTTCAAAAAGACATTTATCATTGCAAGACAAAAGCTACATGTAGTATATGGAACAGCAAAAGAATTTACTGGAAAAGCCAAAAGCCCCACTGCAGTGTTAAACAAGTGAACAAAAGAACAGCATCTTATGGGATTATATCGCTATCTACATTTTTTTTTTCTAAAATACCTTTATTCCAGTTTGTCTTGAAATATTAACTTCTGAAAGATTCCTTCCTTCCTTCTTTTAGGGATTCCTTCAAAAGATGTCCTACAAACCATTCTGTGACTTTTCAGCCACACTTATGTCTCTTAAAGATGATCCTTGTACATCAGAGATAATTACTTTTTCAATTAAAAAAGAGATATTACTTTTTCAAACCTAAAGAGATAATGTATTGTCTACACAACACATTTTAATGTAACTTATCTGATTTTCACAGTGGACCATATGTACATTTTGACAACAAAGATTTATGATAATGATTTTCAGTTTAATATAGCTATTCCATAAGATGACCTTCATTGAGCTAATAAAGAGTTAGGGGTAATTTTGGTTTGCATAATTCAATTTGCAATGCAGATTAAGAATGGAGACTTTGCATGCTTTATATTTTTCTAAAGCTTCTGTTTTTCTACCTTTACTGTAACATATTTCTACTTCCACCACAGATTCAATACGATACTTTACATTACACACAATTCCGGAAAAAAAGAAAATGATACTAATATTTTCAGGCTGAGTGTTAAATGGGTTTGGTATTTTATGTAGTCCTACAGTATTTCTTGGATAGCTTCTCATTTTTCTTCAGCACTGTTAGAGAAATGTTTGTTTGCACTCATCCACAGTTTATTGGAGAAATCGCATTACTGTGCTTCCATGAAAAATGTTGCCCAGCTTTGAATATGCTTTATTCTGTGCAAGTAGATTCTGTGGACTTTAACAGTCTGAATGCATATATATACGCTTCACATGAATTAATTTGCTCTAAAGCTAACTCTAAACAAGACCACAGGCTGATTTTGTTCAAGTCATATCAGTTCTGCCAAGGTTTGCCATTCCCCAGATGCTGGGCTGTGGTACAGACTAGCCTTCAAAACCAGAGAGCAGCTGCAGACAAAAGTGATGCTGGTTCTTTTCTCCACCAAAAAATTGTAGCTCATATAATTCTTGATTTTTAAAATTACCTCTTATTTAAGTTTCTAATGACTTTTACATAAGCAAGATAAGCTAAATTTATGAACTCTATCCCAAATGAGTTCTATTACAAATGTCTGTGTTGGGTGCAAGTTAGGCCCACACTCATCCCAGGCCTTGTTTTGGTGGACTGTAACCAGTGCAGTTACTGATAGAACACCAGTAACTAAGCCCCAGATCTCGAGCCTAAGTGATCTAGAAAGAGACCTTCCTTTCCTGAGGTGCTTAGCATCTGAATCCACTGTCTCCTCTTCCCATTGCCTGGAATGAGCAGTCTGATATGACACGTGTTAATTGGAAAAAAGAAGTGGTTAAATCCTCTCTTTGAACCATCTCCTAAAATTCCTAACTTATTTTGCCTTCAGTAGCTGAGAGTCCCTTCTGTTATACTGTTCTTGCTGACAGTGAAGGAGAGCTGAAAAACATGAATAACAATAGTCTGCTTCCACGCCTTTCTCAGCCTGCACAAAGCATCTGTCCTACTTTATACACTATAACCATAGAAATGAAAAGGTGTGAATAATACATATTAATTGTGATTTGAAGTGGAAAATTAAAATAAGATGGGATCCATTTAACAAGGATGATTTCTCTCGTATGCACTTTTCTTTTAGATTGCACAATACTCTACAACAAAGTCACAAAACACAAAGTATTGTGTTAATGGACTGCTTAGACACCTCTAGGACAGACAACTCATCTGTGCAAAGTTAATCTCCCTTGTTTTGATTCCAGTGTTACTTATGTTAATATTCAAGCATAAGTAGCATTTCAGATATTATCTTAAAGCTGTTTTAAATAACTATTTGAAGAGTGCTAAAGACTACAGACATACATAGGAACATTTGAGTTCAGGTCTAGTCCTGCTCCAGGACATTCAGGCAGCAGAGTCAAGGAGACAGCAGCTGTGGCTTTAGAAGCACATTCTCTGTCTTAACTCTGTTACAGAGAGATCTCAGGAGCAAATAAACCCTTTTTCAGGCAAAAACACGGTCTAGGACTTGTTTTATCCTGAACTAAAGATCTAAAGAAGTGAGCTGAATCTTACTCTGAAAACATTAAATTTTTCTCTGAGTTTATGAATTAAGCCAATGATGGCTCATCACTCACAACTATGTCAAGGTTCTTATCACACCAGATCTGAATTCAGGACAAATGATTTCTACATACATTCAAGAACAAGTCTAACAATAACAAATAGTTAGAAGAAAAACAAATATCAAGGAACTCTGGCAGCAGGCCATGAGGTAGCTTGGAGTCAAATGGAAATGTACTTTACTTTTAAAATACAGGAAAGCAGTCTGTAAATCTGTAGTGAGAAAAAGAACAAAAGTTTAGCTGAGTAGTCCGAAGTACAAACTTTAAACATACAACTGCAGCAGGAGGAGCCTTGTATATATGAGCAGATTTTGGACAAATTAAGATAGTTTATAGGCGTCTTCATCTCCAGCGAAATGCCATTGCTTTGGCTTGTTACGTGCTTATGGTGCTGTATAAATCATCTGAGATTAAAATCAATAGAGGTACATAAATGAAGATGCACTAGCAATTAAGTGGATGGCTGAATAGGTCTGCCTGGGATGGAGTCCAAAACAGATTGCTTGGAGTTTCACTTCACTCAGAAATTTAGCTGATTCATTTGGGCAGCTCAGCAAAAGTTACCTAAAATCAAAACTAAAGCCATCCTTATTAATTTCCTAAGCATATGCTCCACCAGAACCCCTCCCTTGTGTTAGGTGGAAGGAATCCTGAAAGCCTCTGTGCTACTGAACTGAACTGAACTGAATGAGAGCAGAAGGAAAAGTAGAGACTGGGAGGTGGAAGTGTTTCTTAATCCTATCTCACCACTCCACAGAGAGAGGGTTTTAAAAGTTTTATCAGCATACAGTGATTACACAAAACTCCTGACAGGATACCTGGAAAGAAGAGTGTTCATTCGGGGTATTTCTAAATTAAAATAAATAACAACAATAATAAGGACTTCTCAGAATAAAAAGTTCTATTAAATAAAGCCAAAGCAAAACAAAAAAAATAGAAAGTTGTGAAAATTTTTAGATTTTGGTTATTTCTGTGCCATATTTAAATAGTCTTTAGCAAACCCTCCTCAAGGATGTGGGCCCAGATTGTATGTGGTAACTCTGTTTGAAATAGTGCCAGACACATCTCATGGCTGAGGGGAAGCAATGTTGCTAGATATTTCAATACAATTCATAGACTTTGCAATGTCACAGGCATTAGACGACTTTCTAGGCAGAAATAGACGTATTTTAACTCATAGCAAAAACTTTTGGAGCAAGCAATGGCCACACACTTTCTAAGAAAAGGAAAATTTGAAGGTCTCAGTTTCTTGCATTAGATATCCATGTTAGAAAAACTGGGAGACTTAAGATGTATAAACCAGACATGTTCAAAATTAGTATTTTTCACTGTTTCAAATTTCTGTAGGAAATCTCTGTGCTGATTAGTAAATAAAAGCTGAATCTTCCTGGGAACATGATAACCACTGGCCTATGACAACACTACATATCTTGTTCAAAACAACATGCATCCAGTTCACTGTACACATTTGTGTTAGAAAGCAATTTTCACCAAATAAGTACTTTTAAAAAAGGACATAAACCAGCATGTCTTTAAGTGTAGTAACTATGCAGAGCTACAGCAAAATCCAATCCTCTCCTTTGTCAAATTTAACAATAGAAGGAGCATCCGTTTATTTCTTTTCACCAAGCAGGTCCTAAAAGCTGATCATGTTGCCAAAGCCATTCCCAAGGATTTTTTATGATGGGAGCTGGATGTCACAAATGATTTTCACATGGAAATCAAACAGCATAATTCTAAGGCATCACAAAAGAAATCTATAGGGACAAAAAAAATTAAAAGTAACCAAATAATTCCATATCCAAGACAAATTAAAAACAAAGAAGAAAGTCTTGCATTCCAGTCTTCTAATTTATAACACAACACAGAGAAATTACAGTAGCACTCCTGCATTTAGCAAATGAGAAATGTCAAAACAAGGAAGGCACTAAATCCATATAGGAGCATGACAAATCGATTTTGAAATCATGTTTTCTGCAATCAGATGCTGTTTCCGTGATTGATTGTTTCAAAATTTTGTACACATGCAAGGTCTTAGGCTTATATTTTTGAGAAGGACAAAGCAATTCAGCAATTCCGGAGAGCATTTGACATAAACTTGCATTAGTTTTTCTTTTTGTCATCATTACCAAAATTATGAAACTTCATGGAGCCAGACAGAATTGTTAATAGGTCTAAATTGTTATATGCCAGGTTGCTTTATGCTTTTGATTTCTCTTGCAAATAAATGGGGTTTTTTTCTACTGGTTGTCTACTCCATAATTGATACCCCTGAGAGTAATGTTGGTTTCTTTATTTGTTATGATGGGCAATTGTTCAACAGTCTTTAAACATATTGTTGGATAACAGAGTAGAAACCAAAAAAGTAAAAGTTTCTACCTTCCATAAAAATTAAGTTGCCTTTCATGTGTCCTTCAACTCTTAAATTCAGTCATTTTATATAAGGAAAGCCGTCAAGTGTAAATGTGTAGGACTATAAGGTTAATTCTTCAGTAATAAGAACTGTAACAGAAAATATCAATGGAATATTTTTTACAGTTCAGCATTCCTGATCGATCATACAGAACAAAAAAAAAAAAAAATCTGTAACATAATTCACACCATAACAAAATTCAAGATCAAGTGTCCAGTCACTATACAGGTTTGGCTACGATCAAATTTTACAGAATTAGCATATTGCTGCAGAAATAATGGAGTTCATAAATTGCAAACCATACTGAATAATTTCCCTGAAACCTTTTTCATAGTACTAGGAATCAAAATTATTATATGCAGAAACTAATGCCAGAAATTAAATTGAAACAGATTCTCCAGGAATCCCTCTTTCATCTCAGCGTCCACAGAATAAGCATGTTTCTCTAACACTTTGGACTTCACCAGAAGCTAAGACAAAAGGACAGAACTGTAGAGAGC
Source organism: Platysteira castanea (assembly GCA_013397175.1). NCBI lineage: Eukaryota > Metazoa > Chordata > Aves > Passeriformes > Platysteira > Platysteira castanea. The sequence goes on along the minus strand of VYXC01005571.1, from coordinate 133,027 downwards.
AGTAATATAGTGTGGGAAAATGTAGGAAGATAGTGATATTTTTTATTTGGATTCAAGAGAGTATTACAGTTTCACCCTCATAACAAAACACTGATTTGGTATTAGAAGTGACACCAAAAAAAACGAACTAGCTTCTGCAAGGCTCTGTAACACAGGTGACGAGGGGATTCTTGTTCCTGAGCATGGAAGGTGTCATTTTCATGCATTGCTGAACACCTGCGGGGGGGCGTGGAAGGTGGAGTAGTGGGATGAGCAGTTCCAAAAGGTCCTAATTTTCCAGAAAACCATCTTTTCTCATGAGAAAAAGGGTTTGGGTTTTTTTGATAACAAAAAAAGCATGATCAGTTAAATTCACTTTTACTCATTTCTTCCTTTCCTGAGCTAAAATTTTAACACAATGATTTAGAAGTCTCTGGTGAATAAGCAGACTTCTCTTGCTGTACCAGATGGGAAGGGAAAGTGTCTTGACCAGAAGCTAGACAGAAAACAGCACTCCACATGGATTAAAAATAACTGCTAGGTGCTTAACTAACTGACTGTCAGGTTCATAAATAACATCAATGGGACAAAAGTAATAAAAAAAATAAAGAGCGTGAACACACACTTGGACAGACCACAAAAAACAAGAGCTATTAGCTTAGCTATGTTGGTACTCAAAATTCAACAAACAGCCTCCAGATAAAATCTCCTTAGTCTCCTCCTCCTCCTCCTCCTCCACAACTCGGTGACACCAGTCACATAATGCCCTCACACTGCCTGGGGTGACCAAATTTTCCAAGATGAAAAAAGCCCCAGCCAAGCTTCCTGTTATGCCTTCTACCTCTACAAATTTCATTGTAAAGTAGTTGTCTTGAACTAATCTGTTTCCTGAGCAATGTCATCCACAGTTGCAAAAATGTGGATTTGTGATTCTCTCAGGAGGTAAAGTGCTTTGAGATCCAGACACCTTTAGTGGCTTCAATCTGCCACTGGGGCCATGAACTGCTTTGGAGATTCAAAGAAGCTACTTTGAACATGATAAACTCATAGATAATGTTGGCATTATCTTTTTATGACAAGTGAGTGTAAAAGGAGGCTGCTGAAGTGTTTATCTTTTTCAGCCTAAGCATTTGCTTAGGATGTCTTCCTAGTGCTGCTAACTTTCTAAATTTTATCACAAGACCAGTTGGCTGTTTTTGCTGTCACATGTCTCTCACCGCAAGAGATAAATTTGATATGTTCAGGTGGCCCAGACTTCCAGCCTAGCTATCCCAATCACAGAAGATGGACAACCACCACATGATTAACAAAATACTATTGAAGACTCCATTAAAGACTGCAACATTATCTGCAAATTATACCTATGGATGTCTGCCCAGCACTTCTTACCAACAGACTTGATGTTGATAAACCAAAACCTGGAATTTCTACATGTTAGTAGTGTTTGTCTGGATAGATAGAGTCCTACCACATGCCCCTGGCGTCTAACCCTTCTGGGACAGTCAGAAGGCTCTGGGATTGATCAGTGTCCGTTTCACTCTGTTGTTTGATCACTGCGTTTCCATTTCTTGCTGTCCAGTATTGCTCAATGTGAAAACTAAATATCAAACTATTTCTGGTAATCAGCTGCACCTTTAGGTTTGATGGGCTGTTGCAGACGTCATGGAGCTTAATTCAAACATTGTTTAGTCAGGACATTTGTGCCACTTACTGTGATTACGGGGCCAATAATAATAAATATATATTAAAAAGCCAAATAAGTGAGCTTGCCCCACTTTAGAAGTAATTAAATGCTGTATTGCCGAGTTTTGAAATAGGTAATGGATAATTACCTATGGGAATGCTGTTTACTTATCCTTACCTTACAGTTTAGGAGACTGAGTCTGAGTCTCCTAAGGTTATCTGTGCCAATATATTAACAAATGCTTTTTATTTTCTTCTCCTAGTTTGTGAATGTTTCCACTCTCTGCATAAGTTCCTTGCACAGCTTTGGCCTAAGTAGTTTCCCACACAGGGAAAGGCTGAGCATACCCGTGGTTCGAGCTGAACTGGGTAGCGGATCATTAACAGCTCCCCTCAGTTATTGCCCTTCCATACGCTCCATGTAACTTTCTGAGGAATTTAAAGTCTATTTCTTTAATTTCTTGTGCGCTAATCAGGCTAGGTTGAAGGCACAAGGCCATCACAGTTCTGAAAATTTAACAGCAATTTGGAAAAAGTGACAGAGCTGCAAGTCTGAACTTTGTAAAAACATCTAGTGTTACTGCAGAAATCAGAAAAACACAAAGGCTTCAAGGATCTGAGTAAAACGTGAGCAAGCACTAAGCATCAGAAGGTATGGATAATGACAAGCTAATAGACAGCTTTTCAGTATGCTCCATTCTTTAACCTGAGGCAAAAATTACTCTCCCTGGAGACATATTCCTGAATAATTACAGCATGGATAGACATAGCCATTTAAGTTGGACTGCTGAAGAATCAACGACTGTGGTATGAACAGGCTGTTCATACTAAAGTGTCTAGGCTGGAAAAGGCAGTCTCAAGCCAGAAGAAATAGCTAACTGAATCAGATTTTTTTATTTAAAAAATTTTTGCTGTTACTTGTGTAGGGTAAAAAGCATTTTTAAAAAGAAATCCTGGGCATTATCAATTTATTTATCTTTCTCAGTGTTTATGCTCTTCATCAAGCCTGAAAAGGAAAGCTTCCACATCTCTCTAGAAAACCCTTCTGCAATTACATTCTCCTGATCAGTTTAATTTCACCAATATGGTTTCACTGGTAGCCCCTTGGCCCTAGCTGGGTCTTATCCACTGTGCTTAAAGCACATTGTTGCCAATACCAGGGGTTTCCCTCCCATGCAAAAAAGAGTTAATTAAAAAAAAAACTTAAAAAAAAAAAAGGGGTGGAGGGGAAGGGCAAGATAACTTGCTAGGTTTCTCACTAAACTAACAAAACCTAAAGCTTGAATTCTCCTCCTTATGTAGTTTTCAGTAATGAACTGAAAAGCCTGTAGAGAAGAACAGCCAGCCTCTGGCTCGGAGAGTTCCCTGGCTGGCAAGCAGCCCTTGGGAGCTCAGTTAAATGTGCGTGGAGCTGCAGCTACTCAGGGGGGTCTCATTTCTGGGAGACAGAAAGGGATAACTTCTCATTCAGATGGAAAGTTGTTCCTTCCTATCTTGTCCCCTCTCTCTCTCCATTGTGCAAAAATATCCCGGGCCAGAGACAACAGGGGACTTCAGAGGGAAAAAGGGCTCAGGATATGAGGCATTAATCATTGTCTGTGTGTCTTTGTCATTATTGTCCCACCAAGGGCAGTCACAGAGGGCAGCAGTAGGACCATTGGATTCCTGGAAAGTTCTGCCTATCAAACATCTCAGCGAGCCCCATTTACTCAGGTGTGTTCAGTGCTGATAACACAAGTGCAAGCAGCTCTGAAAACAAAAGGAGACCTTCAGACTACTCATTCACTCAGTCACAGAATCAGGAGACAATTAATATTGTACAAGAACTGCTGATGACATGTTGAATGTGAAGAAAGGAGTCTTCCTTACCAAAGAGTATTTTATCTTTCAATTAAATAAATATTCCTCAATTTTCACGTAGTGCTGTTGCTAGCAAGTCTATTATTTGGCATGGCATGGTCTCTGTCTTACTCAGGCTTAGCTGAACATAGGTGCTATCATTCAGATAGAAACATTTTTCCCCTGAAGTGTGTATAAACATTATCTACCTCCTACTCCAGAGGCTGCTTTTAAAAGATTTCTTTCTAGAAATCTATAAAACTAATAACAAGTATTCTTCATTCTTGCTAGTGATCAAAGGAGGGGTTAGATCCAAAAGATAAGGTAAGTTAAAGAGATAAAGGTTTATCTCCTCCACATGCTCAGCATATATCAAATCTCAAGGTCAGTGTGTAGCTAACAAATAGCACATGTAGAAAGTCAGCCAAAAAAAGCTTTGAGCTGTGAGATTTGTGAGTTACTTTAGCGAGCTCATTACTGTTCTGGTCAGAGCACAGTCTGGTCCACATAATCACTGCAGACTGTACTACCCTCAAAAAGTATCACCCATGCCTGGCCTTGTGCCTCTGTCCCTGCAGAAGGACCAGGGCAGGACATCTCCTCCAGGGAACACACACACGTTAGATGCACAAAGTGGCCATCTGACAGAGGTGTTCCTCCACATAAAAGCTACAGAAATAGCAGCAGTTCTGCAGAGAGGAAAAGTAAAAGGAGTTGTTTCAGATGCTGGTACTAAACCTGAGTTTTTGCTTTTTTTTTTCCTAACTATATTATTGAGTGACCTAAAAAATTTAGACTTTTTGCTTTCATTTACTGTAGAGGGTTTTTTCCTATTTAAAAAAATATGTACTTCTGAGAAATATTTTATAATGTAAATGGACTTCAGCAGGCTGCGTGCCTAAATTGGATTTGCTTTTTTATTTCAGCTTGTCCACTAATGGTATTACTAAGTCTCCAAGGATCTACCTTGTACTCTTAAGTCCTCTTTTCTTTCAATATTTTGATTTCTACTGCAAGATACCTCCAGGTCACATTGGTTAAAAAAAAGGGAAAAAAGGGTAAGAAAGTTGAGCCCACACAGAGATGCAGCTGAAAAATTTTTGGACCATAACTTTGTTATTTGATACAAAGTGCATGAACTACTTTTAAAAAGGGTTAATAAATTTTTTACATTTTAATACATTGGTATGGTGCTGTCCCACTTTTTTATAATGAGTACCACTCATCAATTTTATATTCCTGGGTGTTGCAAAAGCCACATCTACATTAGTATTTTGTGCCCATGCACTCTTGATTAAAACTCATTTGAATGGTTTTTAGAGATACTACTGTGAGCAGATAACTGGGTTTTGTCACCAATTTATTGATTTTATTGGTGATTTCTTTTTTCATGCATGAGCATTCTAGTTCTCATTTTAAGAGCATTTCCAAAACTCACAAAGGAGAGTTCAAAACCATCACTAAAGCATAGTCTAAGTGTCCAGGGACCAGAAAGGCAAAGAAAACAAGTTCCTCCAGTTAATACCTGGACCTTTTAAAAACACTTGAAGGTATTTCAAACATTTGGAACTGGAATACTATGTATGTAAATAATAATATATTTAAATTTGCAAACTGAGTCACACAAGAATCACTAAGAACACTGAAACAAAGTTTAGAGATTACTTGTCCACATTTCTGATAATACATTCAAAATGACGTGGGGTTTTTTCCTAGTTAATGCTACTTTGCAATATATCACCAGGTTTTTGACGGATTGCAAAATCCTCGTTAAGAGGAAATAGGTATTACTGAAATATCTCCAGAAGATCTTGATGTAGAAAAATCTAATACTGCCTATACTTATTTCAGCAGCAGAAAAGAATGTAATTTCTTAAGTATGTTGTAATTTAAGGAAGGAGGCTAGGAAAGTTTTTAGACAAGTCACCTCATTTACATGGAAATTCTCAGAAAGCACAGGTGCTCTCTGACCAGAAACGCCAAACCACCTCCACACCTATATTTAATAATTTTTCATGTTGCATATATTTTATATATAAATGTATATATGCAGTGGTTTATATGTGTTTATTTTTACATATTCATATAAAAATTACTTTTCTTGTAAGGATGAAATCAATACACCTTTTAGATTTATTACACTCCAAATAGGAGACATTCAGCTGCGTCAGAAATGAAAGCAACCACAGTTTATATTTTCAAGGAAATAATTTCAGAACAGAACTGATGGAAATAATTCTGACAAGAATTTTCAGAGCAGATATCTGCACTAACAAGCATGCATGCTTCAAGAAGAGGTGGGGGTCCTGTACTAACAGGTTGCTGCTGCAGGAGTTTGACGCCAGGTGAGATCCTCAGGCTTTCTCCGAGCTGTCATTTACGCCTGATTGTGCCCCAGCCCCCGAAATTACCGACAGGCAGAAAGCACAGTCAAGGTGCAGGAGCATGCAGAAAGCATGTCTGGCATCTCTGCTCCTTTTTTTTTACCCACTGGTTAAAAAACTGATGTTAGCTGAAGAGGTAGCAGACATAGAATTGCCGTTTCTGCCCAGAGGGACCTGAGTGTGCATCAGCCAGGTCCCAGGCAAACCAGCTGCAAAATTCTCTGAGCACCGCCAGCAGGCTGCTCCAGGCCAGCACTCCCTCAGCCAGCCCACAGAAGCAATGTGGCGTAATCAAATATTGACTAGGACAGAGAGAGGTCATGAGCAAACAGGGTTTGTGGAAAAAGGAACCTGGGCTCCAGATCCTCTTCAGTTCTTGTATTTCAGGAGGCAGTGCAGAAGGGAAGCGGGTGCAGGTCACAGACCTATCCCCTGGCATTTTTGACTGACTGCTGTGCACAGCTCCCACCCTGCTGCACTGCTTTTGTGAGATCACCCACTCTAAAGGATGTTGCATGAGGACACCAAGCACCTAAGAATGGATTTTCATAGCTCCCAAAGCCCAGTGTGTACAGATGTGCTCCAATACTAGAGACATATGAGTTCATATCCACGACTGATCTTTCAGACCATTACAAAGTACACGTTAGGGACACCCAAAGCAGGGACCAGACTAAATCACGGTGAAGTAAAATACCCAGATTACATGTAGGGGAATTTTTAAGTTCCCAATACCAGATGCTTTGATCTACTGATCTGCTTCTGTCATGCTTTATTCCTTGATAAGCCATGTCCCATCCACTGGCAGGTGAATTAATTCATGAGCACTATTCACTTATTTTCAATCATATTCTACTGTAATTCTCTGCTTTCTCTGCTCTACCTTTATCTCTCAAAATAACAGAGAGAAAAATTATGTGATTTTGTTATTAGTTCATTCAAAGATAAAATATTAAATTAATTTCTCAATTATCTAAATGAAAATTTTAAAAGGTGCAGCCAGGGTCCAGACTTGGACAGTGGTGGGAAAGGCCAGTGGAACTGCAGGCAAAAACACTGGTTTCCTACTACTTCTCTGGAGTTAAATGTCATAAACTGACACAAAAACAAAAAAGAAACAGTATAAATGGTTTCCTCTTCTGATGAATATTAACAGAGCCAATTTTGGTTGCAAGCAAAAAAATTCCTATAACAATTTTATTTTTCTTTAACCTTGTAGACTTAAAATCAATCAGACCTTTGATCTAGAATTTAGACATCTATTTTTTTTTGGCCACTTATTCCAATTAAGCCTTACTACTAATTAAAATTACAACTTTAAAAGGACAGGTAAAGGCACTGAAATATTTGTGTGGTGTGTTAGCCCTCGAAGACCAAAGCCAGTCCTTGTTGAGGAACATGAAGACATGCTTTTATTAAGGGATTCCAATCCAATAGAATCATTCAAAAACTTACACTTTTATAGCTGGTAGCATGAGTCATTTCTTTGATTTGTTATGAAAATATCTAACTTTCATCTTTTTTAACCAAAGTCAGAAGTCACTCTTACAATTTGGCAGTCAAAAGGCTACCTTATGCTTTTGGCAGACTGGTGCTGTTTTGTCTCACAGCAGACAGTCCTTGCTGAACATGTGAAATGCAGATTTCCCCTCAAAAACCTATCAGAAAAGAGCAAATCTCTTTGAAGTGTAAGGCCTTTGCATTCTCTTACATGCATTTGTGTAGTAACTATGCACTTTTGTTATGTTCTGCTGAAAACACTCACATTTGGCTACTTAAGATGGGTACACTGAAACATGATTTGGATTGGCAAGCCTGAATTGTACTAGAAAATGCAAAAGCACTATGGATTTCTCCTTGCACAGTAATTAGAGCTCTGACAAATCCTAGCAGAACACTCAGCCATGATTGTAAGGTGCATCTCTCAGAATCAGTACACCAGCCAGCTAAATTTGCCTGTAATCCAAGTATGTAACACATCAGGCTTTTTTTCCCAGGTGAGTTCAACACCTGTGCCCCCAGTGTTTAATTTGAAACTCAGCTCAAGAGTGCAACAGGCAGAGTGCAGATGTCTGCACCAGTCAGTGAAATGTAAAATGTAAATGTAAAGATTCTGTACGTTAGCTTTGCAGATGACTTTTTGGTGTTCTTTAGGAAGCTATCCTGAGCTAGATGTATATTACTTAGTTTTCTCTCCTGCTATTGCATGGAGATTTTCTTTTCTTAATGCCTTCTATGAGCTTCCAATGTAGTAAAACTTTTAACAAACGAACAAAATTTTCCATCTATAGTTATACTAAAGTTTAAAATTATAAACAAGGTCACCAATACTAGGTACAGCTGCTGTCTCTCTTTTAAAGATAGTGGTAAAAAGCAGGTAATTGGCTTTAGGTAATCAATCACCTGAAAGAAAAGATTCTTCTAACCAAGACATAAATATACTAAGAAGCATCTCAGAGTCTGAATTAAGCAGACAGGGAAGATTCATAAGTCTCATTAAGAGAAACATCACAGAAATAAGCACCAGCCAGCCATAAAAGACAAACTGTTAAATTGTCTCTCCCAGTGTAGGGCTCTGTATGCACTTAATGCTATTCTTGTTTTATAACTGCCTGAGTTAATGGATAAATCAATTATGTAATTGTCGGCACAGAGACAGATCCTTACAAGTTCTACCTGCCTGGATTTGTTTGCTGAAGTGATACTAAACTCACTTGAATAAGCCAGTCGCCTCATCACTGCAAAAATTCAAAAAGACAAGTTGCTGTTTGGGATGCAAATATACAATTAACTTGGTATTTCTCTGTTTAAGCATTGACTTTTTTCATTTTTGATGTATGATGACAGTGTCAAGAATCAGTCTGGGTATGTTAATCATCACCAAAATGCCACCAAGTTCACCACAGTGCTCCTTCCTTCTCTGAATGTCAATGGCAAATACTTAAAATCACCCTAACATGTGCAGCATGTACAGGCAAATGATGCCAGCTGGGTTCACAGAGCAGTACATAGTCCATCTCACCAGTTAAGCACCATAACTTGAGTGGAAAACAGGCAGTGAAACAGAAGGCATACTGCTAAGTATCTCTGAAAACCATCTCTGAACTGCTGTTTTCCTTGAGGATGTCTCTCGCTAGCCTGCAAATGGATTAAATCCCAGAAGCACATTTTGAAAAGCAAAACAGACTTAGAGGAATGTTTGAAATCCAGCACTCCTGAGACATCCACCTGCCCACACAATAATACTGTTCCTCCTGCAACATGCCAAGGTTTTTAACTGTGCGTGTAAATATTTCAGTGTCTTGGATAAGGTTTTAGTTCCCTAACAACACAGGAGGACTTCTTGATACAGATATTCCCAGCTGTGCTATATTGTGGCAATGTCAGCCTAATAATAAGTTGAATTCAGAAGGGCTCTCCTCTGTTTCCAGACAGCATTTTTGTGATCTAAAGTTTTATACAGCTGGCTGCTGAAATAATGACTTGCAACCATCCCTTTTAAAATAGAGGGAAAAAAACAAAGGCAAAGTTAACGGTAAGTACAGGTTAAATTTGCACAACTTGCTGACCCACAATGCCATGCTGATGAGTAGCTGATGTTCCCTTTGTCCTCAGCTGAGCACAAAATCTGAGCATGAAGGTCTCCTCTTACATGCTGTTTCAGGAAATCAAACTCCAAAATGACAGCTGGACACTCTAGTCCCTTTGTTGGGGCTGGAGACCAAAAGCAGGGACATTTCATCCGTGCTGTTTCTGGGGGTAGAGCATCAAGCACTGCTACACCGTCCAGACAAAGGGTCTGCAAGGAGAGGGAGGAGGTAAAAGCAAGCCCCTGCATGAGTCTGTGCTGAGAAACAGCCACTCCAAGCCTCACCTCCTCTCCCAAACTACTCACTCTGGGTTTCCACTGCATACCAGACATTTACAGGACTAGGAAAGTCGCCCCCAGCCCCGAGGCTTGCTGGAGATTTCAAGACACTAGTAAAAAATTTAGTTTCAACAAGAAGCAAGTTCAAGTGCAAATGAAGACTCTGATAGAGGTTTTACAGAAAATATTAATACAGCATTATTAATAGAGCTTTTAAAACCTTACTAGCCCTTTAAAATATTTGGATTGAAAAGTAAAACCTCCTAAAACATTCTGTTTGAAAGCAAGGATAAAAAGGAGAGTAAGTTTGTCTGCCAAACCGGGATCTTGTGGCCTTCTCTTCCTTTCATCTGCTCCTTCTTACCTGACTTGTTGTTCTGTTAGACATATCGTAGCCACGGAGATGTGGCACTAATCACAGAGTAGGAGTTGCCAGCTGCCTGGGAGGATAAAGCTACTCTGACATTATCCCATCAGGCACCCAACAGTGACTTAGAAGACACAGCCATTTAGCTGACCCCTTTGTAAAGAAACAGGTGCCATCTGAGCTTGCTGGGAAATCCTTTCTAATGCAGTCAGCTCCCCCCACACGATTCAAGGTTTAAAGTGAAAAAAAAAAAAAAAGCAACTCCTATCATTTCACACACTGATGTTAGGCACAAAGTGCTGAGGCTTCCAGTGAGAGTCTTGCTTGCTGAAAATAATTGTGGATTAGCATATTACCCTAGTAAAAAAATATTTCTGTGTTGAAAAATAAAGATTATTGGGGGGGGCATCAATTACACTTTAGTTTCAGGCTTGATTTTAGTCTAAGATATACACTTGAAGATACTTCTGCCACAAAGCTTGGGCACAGGCCAAGAATCATTAATATTCTTTGTTTGAAAACCATTCAAATTTCCAGATTTTCAAGGAAACCTGAGGGGCAAATCTTTAAAAGCTTTTCAAAACTTGAGTTTTCTTTTGAGCTATGAGGATGACAGAGAACAACAAGCCATACCAAAACCAGGCACAAGAAACCTGTCTCCTAACCTTTGTGCCACAGTCAGGTCATCAGGCAAAAAAAAGGTGACCTGCACTGTCACCCCTGGTGTGGATGCTGAGGGTGTCGCGATGGGGAAGGGGACACAGTCAACTTGCTGGATGCCATGGCTCCATTGTAGTGTGCCAGCCTTACTGCCCTGCTCTCTACTCCCCACACTTGGCTCAGAGAATGTATCTCCCTCCTCCTCTGCCCTTGCCACCCCACACTCCTCCCCTCACTGTCCACCGCTTCCATTCCGAGCCGGATCAAAGTACGACTGCTCCAGCTGTGCCTGGCAGAAGGTGCTAGAAGGATGGTGAATCTCCATGCTGCCAGAAACGAGGATTCCACATCATTGAAATGAGCCTGTGTGTCACGCTGAATATTGCATCCATTAGCAAGAGCTGCAGCTTCAAATCGTATCTCAGGACTTCTGCTCACGATTTCCACACAGACCCCTGTACTGTCAGCAACACTGCATGCATGAGCAGGTCTCCCAAAAGCATGCAAGAAATTCAGAGAATGAAGTCTAAACTTTCTCTTCCTCCTGTGATTCTCGTTTCATGGGCTCAACAGCACTACAAGCCTCCTTTACACCCTTAAATATTAACACAGCTATTCTCTTGATGTGGGATTCCTCATCATCATACGAATAAATGATTAATTGTCACTTACCAAGCAAGTGCAACTTTTATAACCATATGAATCAGCACTGTGCCAAACCCTTCACGAGTAGTAAGAGTTTTCAGACATTTATTGCACTTTATTGCTTCCTGGATCATTTAAAAGAACTCACTGACAAACAACTATTTACACAGGCTTGAAAGTTTACCACGGATGTACTGAGCAGTTCTGTGTTTCAAGATGCAGACAAACTTTCTTTCCCAGCAATTTAACGCTGGCTTTTTGGCAGAAAACCCCACGGCTTGTCCAGCAAATGCTACTATTTGTGATGGCACATCTTGCGTATTACCAGACGATAATTTTAATCAAACTCTGAGTGTAGTTTTAAGTACTGTTCTAACAATCATGCTGGCTTTGGTGATGTTCTCCATGGGCTGCAATGTGGAACTTAAAAATTTCTTGGGCCACATAAAAAGACCCTGGGGTATATTTGTGGGTTTCCTTTGCCAGTTTGGAATTATGCCTCTCACAGCCTTCTTGCTCTCTTTGGCCTTTAACATCCTTCCTATTCAAGCTGTCGTGGTGCTGATCATGGGATGCTGTCCAGGGGGCACAGCTTCAAACGTCATCGCCTACTGGGTGGATGGAGACATGGACCTAAGGTAAGAGCAGCCGTTCTCTAAGTACTTCATGTGGCTCTTTACACTGTAAATTTTACATTGAAAAGGACTGTCTGATCTGTAATCACAGTAAATATAAGCAGAATAGCAAATATCTTTGGTTCATTGGGAATTCATGAGGAAGCTATCACAACAGAACTGTGTAAATTAGAAAATATCTTTATTGTAAAACTTCAGATCCTGGAGCAAATATAATTTATGAAGACAATTAAGATAACATACATTATGAAAACTCTGCCTGAGTTAGAATTACTTTTCTTTCTCCCAGAATCCTGAGTAGTAAAAAAACAACCCCACATAGGATTTTAGTATCAGAATCCTCTGTACAAAATATTGGCTATGCAATTGTTCTTGAAGTAATGTTTCTTGAAAAAGAGCTCCTGTGGAAAAATATTTTCCTTCCTTTTGTGTTCTACACAATGAAAAGACAGGCATTTATTTTCTCTTTGGGAACTAGTTCTAATGAATATCACTTGTGATAATTTTTTCTGCTCCTGGAAACTCATGCAAAGTCTTCAAACTGAGGGAATATATTACAGGCTAGAAACCACTACTTAAGGCAGTCCTGCATATTGGGGAGCAATGAAAAACCCTCCTTTGTGGCAAAGTATGATGGTCTCAATGACAAAATGCAGTGAACTCAGAAAGAGATGTGAAAGGCACCTGACATGGCCTAGGACATCAAACACACAGAAGAAGTGAACACCACACTCGATGCAAATTCCATGGGGGGTTCATTAACTCTAATAGCCTTTAAAAATGAGCCATCTTTTTATTTTTATGTCCTGATCACTTTGGTCTAGAATAAACAGGATCATTTCTCTCTTTCTTATAGAGTAAAATAAATTGGAGCATTCATCCAATTTATCATATGTCAATGTGAACTGGTACTTGAAGAAATAGTAGAAATAAAAGAGATGTGGAGCCAGGGTAAATAGTCTAAGAATGTTAATTTTGTAGCTTTAACATGACATTTTTTCCATCCTTTGAAAAGAGTGAACTTTTCCATCACATACAAATGTTAATGTAAAAACAGCTTTCAAATTATGAATAAGGTCAGCTCTGCTAATTGTTGACTTCCTCATTGTAGAGGAAAGATCTATTATACTAAGAACTGTAAGACACTTAATTTCAATTAATACAGGTCTAAGAAACCACACATGGAAAGATACTGAGTACAAGTCTGAAATTTTGTTCTGATCTCTCCTTGGAAGAATAAACTGAGCTAAAGTATGCTTGGTCAGCTCTGTATGTTCAGAGTTGCACCACTGAAATCCATGGTAAAAATCCAAATTTATAATGCTATAAACATGAACAGGATTTCTATCCCATGATAATGACAGAGGGTGAAGTTAATTGAAAATGCCTTTAAAAGGTTATTCTTCAGATAAAGACCTTTACCTTCAGAAGTCGAAGGCTTTTGGTCAGTACCTTTGCAACAAAGATGTGGGGACCACAGGATACAGGAAATACAGCAGATTGTCAAGGCAAGCATATTCTTTTCTCAATAGAGGAATAATATTAAAAGTTGTGCAGCTGGTTTCTGGAACCACCACAGTATTCTAGAAACCTGCCCATCTAATCAGACAATATTTTGGTTTTAACTGTAATATTTTATGATTATACATTACAACCCATCGTCGTTGTCTATAGTTCTTCAAAACCTCTCTCTGCAAATAGACCACAATTTAGAGCAGGAATTAGTTTTATAATTAGCATTATAATCACAGTCAGGTGAACTATGATGTTTCATATCTTTCTTAGCAAATCAAACCCAGCTGATATCCTCTTATGCTTCCCCATAGAGACATCTCTTGCTATTTCACAAAAACGACTGCTTCTGTGGAAACAGGGACAGGGGTTAGTGGACGGCCAGACTTTGGAGAAGGATGTACCTTCAGGGACAGTATAAAGATACAGGAAAAACAGAGATAGGAAACATGAGGGGTTTTATCCATTTGAGACTTCATCAAACCTTAATTGTAGCCCATGACTCTTTTTCTCTGTAGGAGACTTCCACTGGAACTCTTTTGCCAGAGGCTCCTACAAAATCCTGTTCAATGGATAGGATTAAAGCAGAGAGTGACAGGAATTAAAATTAATGCAGATATTCCTGTGGTTTCTGCATTAGTTTTTCTAGATTTCTCTGGATCTGCACAGTTTGTGGGCCAGGACCAGTAGTCCCTTTTCCGAGGACAAGCAACAAAAAAGAGAAATCAGAAGTGAGGATCAGAAGAAAGCTTCCAAAATCTCTTAACTAGAACCCTCTCTCAGTATTTTTATATCAGAAGAATGAGATTTGTAGGCATAATTTTATCCATTCTACTTTGATCCTGAGAGTTTCCTCCTTATTTTAGATGTCCTGCCTTTTCCTCTTTCTTCATTCCTGTAGCAGAATGCATCTTTTTGTACAACAGAAAACAGAAATATCTTTGCAAAATGCAGTAACAGTACTTATGCTAAGCCTCACTGAGCAATTCTTAGCACCTAGTCTTTGGCCTAGAGCAAAACAAGACAGAAAAGGGAATTTCATTGCATCACAAGTCCTAGACAATGAAATGGATTTCTATGCTGTTGAGTTCAGAGTGAAATTTTAACACTCTAGAACTGCTGGTAAAATGGAAAGCTCCATTTGATGTCCATCTCTGCCCCTGTTCCCTGTGCAGACTGCCATCCTCTCTGAAATCAGCCGAACAGGCAGCAAGCAGACAGACTTGCCAACAGACCTTCCCACTGGCCACCTGTCTGACTGCCTCCTTCGGACCCAAAGTTGTGGTTCTGTGGCTGCAGAACACTTTGATATTTTGTGGGGGGTTTTTTCAGCAGAAGCTCTTCCTTTCATTTAGCTTTTCTCTAACCTGATAAACAGGATAAATTGTCTATAGCCAGCAGCATTTCTTGCACAACCTTTCACAAGGTGTGAAATGGTAATGAGAAAATGAGAAAGACCATGGGCTAGCACGAGATGAACAGTCATTGTAACCAATTTCTCTGCAGCATCAGCATGACAACTTGCTCCACACTGCTTGCAATGGGAATGATGCCACTTTGCCTCTTTATTTACACCAAGATGTGGACTGATTCTGATGCAATTGTACTCCCCTATAACAGCATTGGTGAGTCCAGTGAACCAGCACTTTCCCTTCTGTCTATCCTCCCTTCAGTGACAACCACCCCTATACCATCATCCTGCAGTCAGGAAGAAACTACCTCAGATTTTTAAAAATATTCCTCTTTCTACTTTTTAATAACTGCCATGGGCATTAGGTACCAAAAATCACTTTATATCATCCACGGCTCTGTCAAACAAAGACTTGAAGCCATTACAAATATTGTACAGATAATTATGACAAGATTGTGCATGTTTTTCTTTCCACTGGTTTGGAGACCTGGGTGGTACTCAGATAAGAATATAGAATAATTAATGTAGGAATAGCTGCTTCTCCTGGATGAAAGTGTTTGTAACAGCTTTAACACACAATCCTGCAAAGTGCTAAATGCTGAGGCCATAATCTGGCAAAATACTTAAGCACACGTGGATAATTAAGCAAGTGATTAAAACTGCTGAGTCTCTTTGAAAAGCTGCAATCTACACTGCCA
The DNA here is from genome assembly GCA_013397175.1 of Platysteira castanea. Taxonomy (NCBI): domain Eukaryota; kingdom Metazoa; phylum Chordata; class Aves; order Passeriformes; genus Platysteira; species Platysteira castanea. The sequence goes on along the minus strand of VYXC01005571.1, from coordinate 117,346 downwards.
GGAGTGGCTTCATTTGACTTCCTGTCAAAAATCTCATCTAGCTACAAAGAGAAAATAGTTAAAGTATTTGGAAATATGTGCTCCAGTGCTTTGCAGAGCTGTGGCCCTAGTGCTTATCAGGTGCAGTTTCATGTTGTGCTAATCTTAAAAGCCAGCAGAATCACTTTCACATTCTTCAACTTCACCTCCCATTGTCCTTGGGGAAAAAAAAATCACATATGTTGCTTGTGCTTTCAAAATAAATACTGGAGGGGGAAAGCCAAAACAAAAGAAGCTCTAAACCGGTTGCTGACACGGTACAGTAGCGAAACACCTGCAGACAAAATGAACATTTAATATAGCTACTCACATCACAGGATAGTGATGATCAGCACACTCAAATTTCTGTCTGCCTTTCTGATGCAGGTGAATGAGCATGTAGCTCGGCAGAATAGCAATTACTTCAGCAGGCTGCCAAAGATAACAGAGTCTGTAGAAAAGCAAATGGGCAGGTGCAGGTAGAGTGTGTGTGCGTGCTCCAGGGTGTGCACACCAGAAACGTCCCCTGAAGGGCTGGGCCGTGCCCGCAGTCACTCGACATGGTGTCTGTCCTGTTGTGAGCTTCTGCACCATAACTGGCCTTAACTTCTCTCTTCTTTCTTACAGGAACTTCTCTGGTAGCTCTTGTAATTCCTGTTTCGTTTGGAATATTTGTTAACCACAAATGGCCTAGTAAAGCGAAAATCATACTTAAGGTAGGATATATAAGGCTGAAGCATAAACAATTATGGACAAGTTATGGAATCAGTGGCACCACTGAAGCAGTACATTGCTATTCATAGTATTAGTATCTGACTTCATAAGACCTGGAAAGTTTTCAGCAGAAAACAAATGAGATGGTGTGGAAATGTATTGCTTTCCCCCTGCACAAACACGCATGAGTTGCATGCATTATTAGAAACCATCATTATCTAAAGAACCTGCTTTTGTCTTTGGCTGCAACTATGTTAGTAATTGAGTTCAGTATATAATGTAAACTGAAATTGGAAAGCAAATCATTTAGGTCAATGTAAAGCAGTTTTTCTCTGCAAAACAATAAAAAATGTAATCATTCTGGATCAAAATGCCTTCCTCCTTTTTTTTCAAAGCAGTTTCATGCTCTTTTGTAGGCCAATTTTTGAGTGGGAAGTCAATTTTTGTTAAAAAATAATAAACTGAAAATATTCCAACTCCTATAAAAACCAAAAAAATTATTCACAAAATACAGTTATCTTTGCAAGATGGCTTCAGATACATCAAAAATATGGAGGTTTTGGCAAAAACTGTTCTCATCAAAATAACAATAATAATAATAATTTAGCCACATTTAGGGTAACAGCAAATTAATCATTCTGAGCATTTGGTTTGGGTTTAAAGAGATTTTCAGATGTGCTGAACTCTCGGCCTTTGCTAACCATTCTTAGTTAACATATATATTATCTAAATTTTCTTAAGGAAAACTAGTCTGGTCACTTGTTTTTCTACCTATATTTTGCTATCATTTCTTTGCTATCAGCTCAGACAGCATAGAGCACAAGTAAGGTCTTTTTAAGTCAATTCATTTTCACTAAACTGCTATCTTATCCTGTTGCATTTTTAAATGCACTCACAGCTTACTATTTCTGTTTAATCAGTCAAGGGAAAAGCATGGACTTGTACGCACATGAAAAGAAACTCTACTTGATCTCTCAGCAAAGCCCTGTTTCATCTCCTTTCCTGCCACGTGGGTGAGCAACCCACGGAATGGTCCATTGACAGTTTGCTTTGTGTAGGACGATGAAGCATCAAGTGAAGATTGAGCCATAGCTGTCAGATTAAGGCCCATATAGTGAGAAATTGAGACAAGAGCACAAAGGCAGCGTGCCAGGTGAAAGAAGAGCTTGTCATGGCCAGACCATGTTTCTTCTTCCTAGGTGTATGTGGTTAATAGCTCAGCCAAACACAAGCGCTTGTTCACTCAGTGCTCTTAAAAATGCTTCAGCCGAAGACTGATGAAGCCGCTTCAATGGGAATACATGTTTTAGCTGAGGAATGGATTCTCCTAAGCTTAGACTAAGACGTCTATCTCTGAGATCCCTGGCAAATACATGCTTTAATGACAGACATTTCACTTGAGTATTGAAAAGGGAATGAGTTACAACTTTTTTAGGCAAGCAGCAGTAAAAATGTCAGTACATTCAGACACAGGAAATAAGATCATCTGCGGTGATTATGTCTATCTAGAATGGTTATACAAGCTCATAACCAGTTTTCAAGCATGAATTTTCAGCCCTGTTAAAGATTTACCCCTGCACTTGGCAAATAATTTCCTAGCACTAGCTCACTAGCAATCTAGTGTCTAGTTAGCACACACTGTACTAGGCCTCAGAGTGTAATTCACCAAGGGGTGGAGGAAAATGCAGTATTCTGCCTACTAGGCTGTCGGTTTCCCTACAACTCTGGGGAAATTTTTCTAATGTGTGCACTGTTCCTCACTCATATCATACCTGTGAAATTACTTTTAATCTCCAGTCCTAAATACAATTATAGTCAAGCCTTCAAAAGACTAGTTTTATCTGCTATACATACGTATTACAGCTGTGTCTTGATCTAGAGCTGTTGTCACACCTTGAAGTGCAACATACATCTCTTGTTTGGGGAAAATGGCAGCGATCTAATCTCTCTGCCTGCTGTGAACTGTATTGCTGCAAACATTAGGTTTTGTGTTTAACGAGACTTTCAGTGACTCAGTGACTAGGCATGTTTGACACCACGTTTGTTGCCATTAAATTTTCTTGAGATCTCATTTGCACAGTATTCTGTGATTCTGTGTTTCTGACTCAGTCCCTCCTCTTTCCCTTCACAGGTTGGTTCCATTGTGGGAGCAGTGCTCATCGTGGTCATTGCTGTGGTTGGGGGAATACTCTACAGAGGCTCCTGGATTATCTCACCCAAACTATGGATCATTGGCACCATATTTCCAGCAGCTGGCTATATTTTAGGATTCTTTCTGGCTCGCATAGCTGGTCTGTCTTGGCACAGGTATTGCACAGCTTTATTCAACTGTGTAAAAAGATTTTATTTAATGATTAATCAATGCTGAGAATGCTCCCCAAACATTAATTATGTTACAGAGTCATTCAGTCACCAACCCTGCTTTTTGCAATACTATGTGGAGACAAAACTTTTCTTGTGCACATTTATTTACAGATTCTAACTATAGCATTTCCTCAAGTTCTTCATATGTTTTCTTTTTGTGTCTTGCACTTCCAACAAGTGAAACAGACCTGACTTGTAAGTGGGTTGGGACTGCAATAAAACTTCTCATGTAGATGCAGCAGTCTACAGTTTAGAACATCATTGCAAGAGAGGGAGACAGTGAGTGCCACATATGTGCCTTTAAGGTGGTTCATAGTCTTTTACAGCTGCTGAACTGCCAGTAAGTGGTGGTACCAGCCATAAGTGGAGGGTTTTGTTGACTATATCACCTGAAGGATACAATTTTCTTAGTTATCCATTACATTGTTTGCTTATCCAGGTTAGTAAAAAGCATAAGGACCCACTGGATGCTATTTCACAGCTGTCTTTATATTATTCCCTTTAGATGTCGTACAGTGTCTCTGGAAACAGGCATGCAAAACACTCAGCTGTGTTCAACTATAGTACAGCTCTCATTCACTCCTGAACAACTTGAACTGATGTTTACTTTCCCACTCCTCTACAGCATTTTCCAGCTGTTGTTTGCGCTACTAATTTTAGGAGGTAAAGTACAGCGATTTTCTATTATAGCACTATAATTATCATTATTATTATCAGTTTAACTTTTAATGTTTGTGGAGAAAACAAGAAGGCTTAAAAATAATCAAATGGATTTCAGAATCAAAGCATAGCTTTAAAGAAACTGTCTCAAGGTGTTGAAATGTTTTAGCAATATAAGGAAAGAAAATATCGCATGGCTATATGTTACTATAGCATCTTTTTCAGGCAATTTTTATAATGCCTTTATTTAACACTAAACATGTATTGATCCTCAGGCTACCGTCTTTACAGAAGGCACCATGTCAAAACACAGACAGATGTCGAGAAAACAGAGCAAAAAGAGGATTCAAACTCAAATGCTAAAATAAATGGAGGATTTGTATCAGATGAGATGAAATAGAAAATTACCTCTGCTCCCACCATCTCTGAAGATCAAGAATATATATATCGTTTACTTAAAACTCTTTTTTCACATACTTTTTGTTCATGGAAATATTTAACAAAAGAAGAAGTTCTGCTGATACTGTACAGTGAGACTGTAAAATTATTAACTTAAGAAAGATCTATTTTGATTTTTAACACGGTTTTTGCCACAACTGTAGAATCTGGTTTTGAGGTTAATTCCCTAAAAATATGTCATGTTTTATTATGGATTATTTAACAAAAAGCAGAATAAAGGTGGGCTGTTACTAAAAAGAAGCAGATATCTGCAATACTGACTCCAGCCCATGGTCTGCAAATCCATCTGCTGGTCTCAGCCCCACACCAAAGAAAGAGAAATCTTGTGAAAATGCCTGAGCAGGAACAGGAGTTGATGTGAAAGATCTGGAAAGGCTGAATATGAATCAAGCACAAAACTGGACCAAGCCAATAATGAAATGAAAGTTTTATTTAGGTCAGTCTGGGCAGACTAAAGCACTGTATTAATTGCTTGAAACATTAATTTATTCTAAAGCTATAATTTTAGCAAGTGCAAGGCACCTTATAATTCCATTTTTTTGCCCAAAGTAGTAGAAGGTAATAGAATGTAACAGTCTTGCATCTTCAGTCTGGGTCTTTTAGGTGCTGGAAACATGAACAGAGAGACAAAGGTGAGGACGTAAGCCTTGAGCAATTTTAGTGACAGCAGTGACAGCTGCATACAAAGGAGCAAGCAGAGGCTCTGGAAGTGTAAGAAATTATTTCAGCTTCTGCACTGAAAGGAAGGGATTTGAAAATGGAACACAAAATTTCCCTGATTCATCTGGGACTAATTCCACCAATCTTAACATGAGACAGCAAGGCTTGGAGAGAGTTACATATCTTTTTTTATTTTATGAACTAAATAAATTTGAACGTGCCAGATGTCTATGACATGTAGACATTGGCATAGTTGACAATTTTAAGATTTTGTTTATAAAAACCACAAATAGAAATAATCAGATGTACACATACATTATACATTATCTGTTTCTGAAAATTCAAGAGTACATATAAAAATATCTCCTAACTGTGTGGGGAAAATAAGTATAATTCTAGGAGAAACAGTGCAGTAAACTCCTTGTGACTGTAATTTTTTTAAGAAAACATTCAGTAACATTAGTCCTGTGGCTGTTATGTAAAGAAAATTTCCAGAGAACTTCAGATAAATGAGTGAGAGGTTGGATGACCAAAAAATTCAAGAATGAACTGACTATGAACAGGGAAACAATACACCTTTCTGTCATATTCAAGTGGACCTTCCAAGATATGGTGAGTTAATGTGGCAGGTTTTCACAAACACAACTGCAATTGTGGAATTTAAGTTCCCAACGAGCAGCTTTCCACTGCTGCAGAAACATGCCCAGTACTAAACAAAGAATAAATTATTGCTGTCTACCATATGTGGGGGAAAGGGTCTCAAAATGTTCCTGAGTTCTGGGAGGCTTTATTTTGGCAGGGAGGTCAGAATGGTCGTAACTTCCAAGGAGGAGTTCAACACTGAGTGGGAGTTAATACACAACGAGGTGTTCTATGTTTTATAAAACAAAGATTAAACAAAACAATGTGACGAAGACTGTTATGGAGAAATCATAAATTGTGAAATAACGCATTCATCAAGTAAAGGATAAGCTGTTATTTGTAACATCTGTACTAAAATGGTTATTGTCTTGCTCCTGCATCTGTCAAAAAATGGACAGCAGAAGTTAGTTAGGATCATGTCTTTCTCATACACGAAGCTGCTACTCTTCTTCCATGCTGAACTTCAATGTTCCTGTGAATATTTCAAGCAGATCTTGAAAACGTATTGAAGAATAATCGTTTGTCTTGCTTATACTCTATGTGCATGTGTGTGTGTGTGTATGCGTTTGTGTGTGTGTGTATGTGTATTTAACACAACTGTATGAACACTGAACTAAATAAAGTCAGAAACTATTTATAATTTTGCCCACTGGAGTAATTTAAGGTGAAAAGAATTGAGACCAAAACCTAAAATGCAGACAGAGTTTATAGCTTTGAGATGTAACAAAAATATCTCATTTTATGTGTCAAATGGATATGTTTAATAATCATAGAATCATAGAGCGGTTTGGGTTTGAAGGGACCTGGAAAAGTTGTGTAGTCCAACCTTCCTGAAATGAGCAGAGACATCTTCAACCAGATCAGGTTGTTCAGAGCCCCATCCAAGGTGACCTTGAATGTTTCCAGGGATGGGACATCTACCATCTCTCTGGCTAAAATGATGATGATTAAAGGAACATGAAATATCTCATGCCATATTCGATACACATTTTTAATACACGTGTGCACTGAAGGCCCCTGATGAAGGATGGAGTTAAAATTCTGTCTAGCAAGGATCGTATGTCCCAAGATTTACATGCTTTTTTTGAAGCAAAACTAGTTTAAAGGTCTTCCTCCAAATATGTCTCTAGAGCAAATCAAACCTTAAAAAAAAAATAGGTCTTGTTAATGTTATGAGGAGCAGCCTTTTGTTGATGTGACAACTTCTAAATCTCCAGCTGTAGAAGTGAAGTCTGGACAGCACCAGTATCAGACCGTCACTTGTGGAGCCGGGGTGGGCTATCTCACAGTAGTGCAAGGAATCATTGGGGAAGTTGTGTCCTCTGCCCAGAGGTCTCCAGAAAGATGTTATATTTCTTTGGCCATATATAGAGATATAAAGGCTGGGATATGGGTTATTCAGTTGCAGGAGTCTGGTGGCCTCCAACCTTGCAGTTGCAGTTGTCTTGGTATTGCCAAAAGGAAAACCCTGGACTGCTGAGATCAGCTTGTTTAACCTGCTCAGTGCCACCTCCTCACATTCCACAGTATGAAAATCCTTTCAACAAAAGGCAGTACCACTGAGTCACCACTGCTTTTTAAGCAATCTTCTATCCACAGAAACAATCTGTGGACAGGACACTGCATCATGCAGTGTTGTTCAGGCTAAAAAATGCCCATTCTAATTAACTCTTACACATACTGGCAATTGTGAATTACCGCTTCTAAGAAGTCATACAGGTTCTAGGCTACTGCAGCTAGTTTACTTTTAGATAGTCATTCATGTCCAGAAGGCCTGGGTAGCCCATGACTCTGCTGCAGTGCTTGTTCTCAAGCTGTTGCAGTCAAAATGAGATGAAGTATGTCTCAGGAGAGACACATTAAAAGTTGAAATGACAGTTGAACTTATGCCTCACTCATCCCGAGGTCTGTACTATAAGGCCTACAAAGATGCAACAATCACACTTGCCAAGCTATCTGTAGCCATAAATCTGGATATAAATATGTATTCCCTGCTCAGCAAAGAGAAGGACAGGGAGAATCCTGGAAGAAGAAAAAGACATTGTGCAGAATCAAGCATGAAATTCAGTTGCCTGAACACAGGACCTAGTGCAATGTGAGGTGCCCTGGAATGTCCTGCCTGGGTTTCCACTGCCAGTCCAGGAAGTCACAAGTATTCCTTTAAGTCCTGTGTCCTGCCTGCACCTACCATGGCCCTATAGCAACTGAAACGGCACCACACACTTGTTTAATCAGCCTAATCCTCCTTCTGGCTTTCGTGTAATTCGTCATTATTTGCAGGGTTTCCCGTGATCTATATGAATTCCTCCACAGTCAGATAAAAGGTCAACACTTCACATGGGATAATTGTAAAGCCATAAGGACACTCTTGCAATATATTTTAAAATATTTCAGAATTTAGAAAAACAAACAAAAGTGTTACTTTCGGATGCCTCTAAGAACTGAATAAAAGTATATCTCCTTAAAAAATTTCTCCCAGCCCTGCATTTTCCCCTAGAATTACATGGGACTGGGAAAGGTCTAGAAATAAAATTCAGTGAGAACATTCTAAACTATGTCTATGTAAGCAAAGAGCATACAAAAAAGTATAAGTGATAGCTTATTTGCTCGTAATGGACTTAACATAAAATGAATCAATCAACTACTGGTTTCTCTTGAAATATCATAAATCAGCCTACTACCTTAGATGAAGTTTGATTTAGGAATACATGATGCTTTAGAAATATTAAATTGAAATAAACGACATCATCTTTTGGACCTCAATTTTTTGGGGATTCAGCCATGAGGACTGAACTTTTGCGTTTCTAACCACTGGTTGAGAAATCTTTTGAAATCACAGCAAATACTTTAAACTCCAAAGAAAGGGAAAGGAAAGCTCAACACTGAAGAAAGTTCTTGTTGATTGCAACAGGGAGTAGATCAGCTCCTTTAAATGGTTCACTTCCTGGTTACTACATATCTGAGATATTGTTATGAAAAGATTTCTGTCTTTCTGTTCAGCAAACATAATCCAGTTACTTTCCCTTAGAGCACACAAGGCTCATGCACACTTTCTCATTTGCTGCAATTGTTCCTGGCTATGAGAAATATTAGTGATTACATACACAGTGTTTCTACTCACACAAATTTAACATTGCTTCATATCTTATAGATATAACTTAATTGCTTCAGATATACTGATTAGGTCTGCTGATCAGGTATCATTAAGGTAATTTGATACATTCTTTTAAATATGACTGCAGACCTTCTGTCTCCTTCTTCTGCAGTGAGTTTAAGTATTACTCATTTGGGAGATTTCATCACAGTTTTTAAATATGCTTTCCCCCATCTGAACTCAAACTAGAAGCAAGGAGGTCATATTGAGATGGTAAGGCCCTGATTAAATAATTTGATGGTACAATTAATTCCCCACAAGTGGAATTAACTGCAGGGGATTAATGAAAATGTCAGGATTACAGGTTGTGCTGGTGATGTGTTTCTAATGTCAGTAGTAAATCTGCTGTAGGTAGAACACAAATTCTTTCCACAAAAGGCTTTTTCTTTAAAAATATACCCTGAACTCATAAAATAAACCACAGCTAGTACGGAACAATTTTCCATAAAAGTGCACCTACTGAGGAAACAGACAAAACATACAGCTTGCCTAGAAGAACACATATTTCGGGTTTAAGATATCCAATGATTGCTAAAAATAAAGATAAAATTAATGCACAGTATCTAAAAAACAAGCCTAAGAAAAAGGTGAAAAAAAGACTGATTTATGGACCATAAATTCATTGCTAGCAATTTAATATGATGCTCGAGGTAAAGCTCATAGGATAGTTTTAATAATTGTTTGCTGGAAGCTGCAGAGATATGTGCCCACACCTCTTACACCCTTTTCTTAAGCAGCTACTTGTGTCATTGCCAAGCTAACTGAAGCTCTGAGGTTCTTGTGTTTGTTTCTGCAGTCATTTCCACTAAACATTGAATCCAAGGAAAAACACAAGCTGCTTTCAAATATTGTGCCTGTTGAAAGGGAAATAACATCTGAGCAGAAGGATAGAACAGTCTATACCAAAATGAACAAGGTGGTGATAGGGGGGACAGGAGAAAATTCAGATAAAATTGTTTTGTGAAGACATACCTAGCTGTTTATAGAGGAACCAGTCACCACACAGATTACTTTCTGTCTGTTCTGTACCACTTCACCTGTTCCGTCGCATTTTTCAGAAATCTTCCACAGAAACCATTTCATACACAAATGAAAACCTGCCACAGTCAGAAAATATAAAACAGCCAGACTGTTTACTATATCAAAATCACAAAGGATATTTGGATTATCACTGGTATATGGTCAGACTAGTTTGCAATTGAAGAGGGCATATGCTCCTCGAGGTCTTGGCAGTCACCCAGAAACACGGTGGTGCTACAAAATGTGTAGAGGGTTCAGCTGCATGAGTTGGGAGCTGAGGAATGAGGGATGGCTTGGGAGAGGAACCTGTGTTCAGGCAGTGGTAAGCAGAGAGCACAGTTTCACCCCTTGGTCTCCAGGCCAGCTGGGCTTCACCAGCTGTACTCACACCATCCATGTGGGCAGTGGAGAAGGACAAAGCAGTCACACTCTCTGTGCTTACCTTTCCCCACTTAGTTCCCTACAGACCAGAGCCAGACCACAAGCCACCACTTAGGCTTGTACGGACAAGAGAATAGGCTGGGCTCAGGCTCAAACCCAAGCTAACCTGACAGTAGACATGAAAGTTTAGGCTACCCCTTTTCTAGTAAATAAACTAGGGAGCAGTCTCTGACTCCAAATCCAAGCAACACTGTCTTACACGCACAAAGGTCAACTCTCTTCCCCCACGAGCAGGAAGAACACATTTCTGGCTCTCTTCTGGAAACAATCCCTTTCATCAGCCCTAGCCTGGCGCCACTCAAGAGTGCCACCAGAGCTGAAGCTGTGCCAGAAAGGGTGCAAAAAGTCATGAGACAGCCCTTAAGCCCGTGCCCCTCTCTTGGCTTATTTACTGGTGTAGATGTAACAGTATATGCCCAAACCCATTTTTTTTCTTTAAACACTCAAAATTGTCTGGCTTTAGTGGGGCCAGGGAATTCAGGGTAAGAACCATATATTTTCCCCTATTGTTTCCTTATAGACTCCTGGTAACTCTGACTCATGTTGTTAAGGATAAATTAAGCTTTAACTAAGTAGATATATCAGTTAGAGCAACTTCTGCTTCTGTGGAAGAGAGCCTTCATTTATACAAAGAAATGAGCATGTTCATTCCAAAAGAATACTATATCTTTGATGTAATGTTGGGGATTTTTTTACAGTTTAGTCATGGTGCCATTTACACTGCACTTTGAACGTTACATGTTTTTATTGTTAAATAAATTAATGGCTATAAGAGGGAATGAAAGTGATCCCTGGGATTAAGTTCTCAAAGGAGAATTTTTACTTTTTTACTATGTTATGAAGGCTAATTTTATTGCATGAGCTATTTATGTTTAACTGCAAAGAACTACAGGGCCAGGTTCAGAGATGATGTGCTGTCTTTATGTATGTTTTTTAAAAAACTGTGACTCATGTATATGGTGATATTTATTCTTCCATGTGCTGTGAGTTCACCCCAGCCAGCACCTGTCCCATGCAGCTCCTTGCTCACTTTCCCCCTATTAGTGGGATGGGGCAGAGAATCAGAAAAAGATAAAACTCTTGAGCTAAGAACAGTTTAATAATTGAAATAATGTATATTATTAATAATAGTAATTTATTGTCGTTTCAATGAAAATGAGAGAGAGAGGTGAATAAAACTGAAGCAAAGCAAGTGATGCACCAAATAATTGCTCACCACCCACTGACTGATGTCCAGCCCATTCCTGAGCAGTGATCATCCCCTCCAAACCAACTCTCTGCAGTTCATATAATGCGTGTGACATTCTACTGTATGAAATATTCACTGGGCTGGTTTGAGTCAGCTGTACCAGCCATGCTCCCTCCCTCCCAGCTTCTTCTCACTGGCAGAGCATGGAAAACTGGAAAGTCCTTCGCAGAGGGTAAGCAGTACTCAGCAACAACAGAAATATCAGTGTATTAACATTATACTAAATCCAAACACAGCACTGTACCAGCTCCTAGGAAGAAAACTAGCTCTTTCCCAGCCAGCACCAGGACAACATTATGAGAAAGGACACTTGACAGTGGAGGAGGAAAATTAGTCCTGAGAGGCTACTCAGTCTGATACATAAACACCTTTGCAAAAGTGCAAAACCCCTTGTTGCACTCAATGTTAAACTCTTCAGAAAAGGTACCTGAATTCCAGAGGTGTATTATAGTTTTATCCAGGAGTTCCTCAGGCAGTTAAGTAACACAAGCATGCAGACTCTGAAAGTGCTTATAACATCATTCAGGTCAGAAACAAGTTTACCCCAAAGCCCAGCAAGGACCTAGAAATGAGGAATTCTACCACCAGTAGCTCCTCAGGGTCTCAGTCTAACAGGCATGTTCTTAGCAAACCTACTTGAATCCCAGAGCAACAAGGTGTTTCTGCTGGCTTTTTTATATGCAGCTGTGGTTGATGACCCATTTCCTACTTCCTTGTCCTCCCTCTCTCAGTGTACATTAGCCAAATCACCTTTGTTTTGAAAAGGGGGGGGGCGGGGGGGGAGAGGGACAGAGTTCGATTTCCTCTTCCATCTAAGGAGATTTAAATCACATTTCCCAATTCCTTAAATAAAGCTCGACCACATAATTATTTTAATTACGCTTGTGCTCAGCACGTATCAGCATCCTTAGCACAGAGCCTTTGAGCCAAGCTGTCCTTGTAGCTCTGCTCTCAACTGGCTTCCACTGTGTCCCTTCTCTGAGGGGCTGCATACTCTCAAAGCAGAAGTCCTGTGTTCCAAGCAGCATGAAAACTTTCCCTAGAGGTAGTACAACTGCTTACATTCCTGAAAATTATGCAAGAGCTCAGAGAACAGTGTGTGGGAACCAAGGGGAATGTACAGAGCACTGTATCATACAGTACTGCTCCCAGACTCTCCACCAGAATAATTGGACTGAGCCAGCAGCATATGTGGATTTCTAGTTATTCACAAAATTTGATATGGAGGCATTTCTTGAGGCATATGTTTTATCCCCTTAGAAGAGAACACTGACGCTGATGGTGCAGTAACACAGGACTGCGAGATGCCTGAGAGACAGAACAGACACCATCCCCTGCCACCGGGGCTGCCCTCCAGAGAAACTCTTCAGCCAGAGGGAAAGTAACCACGAGCACAGCTCTGCTGTAAGAGAGGGCCATGTGAGCAAAGAGAAACCGACACAACTGCATCCCAGAGCTGTGTGTGTCAGCAGCAACCAGTGTGAGCCATGGCACCTCAAGTCCTTACACACTCCAGTCTGTGCGTGGAGATTACCCTGTGTACAAGGGAATGTTGCTAAATGACAAGGTGATCAGGAAGAAAGTCTGCATGCAGGGTTACAGTTCACGTCCACTGCTATTTGTTTTTTGCAGTACTTAGATGCATTGGCAAAGGCCAGCACCATGGGCTTGAATCAGGCCCTGTCGTCTGTGCTTTAATGGTTTACGTATATACATACATATATATATATACATACTGAGACCATCTAGACAATCTTCCTTCTGGCTCTTTGGAGGTACCTGGGCCCTCATGTGCCTGAGCACGTGCCAGACACATCACAGATATCTCTGGTTTCCTCAGGAGGTAAATCTTGCATCCAGAAAGGCACTGTTGTACACACCAGCTCTTTGTCAGCAACTGATAGATAATGCCATGTATTGCATGGCACTTAACAACAAACAGTAAGTCTAGACACAGCCAGAGAGGTGCAGAGAGCACCTCAGTCCTACTTCATGCAGATTGGCTAGATCACTAGCAGGGAGATGAGAAAAAAAAGGTTTACCTATCCCAGAAATATACGTGTGAATGTATGAGTGAATGTAAGAATAGAGGACACTATAAGGAGAGAAAAGAAATGAGGAACAGATATCAGTAGAAGTTGAGCAACTACATTAACTATTGATGGAAGTAAATTCTGAGCAGATAGAAACAGAATGGATATAACACAAAGAGAGGCAGAAATGTTGATTGCAACACTGCAATCCAACCAAGAAGACTTTTGGCATAAAACTGAGATAACGGATCAGAATTCACCAGAACAGTTTTTAGAAAAACACAATGTATGGAGCCCTTCATATTGACACTGACAACTGTCAAAGAATTCACAGTTGTTATTATTCCTCTTTTTCTCTATGAAAATGTACCATCAAAATTTAGAGATCAAAACAGATGATGAAGTAACAGCTCAAAGTTTAATATTCCTTCTGTCTTTAACTACGTGCTGAGTCAAATAGTGTGCCACACACTTTTACAAGTGAGTCTCATCTTTACAACATCAGAGATAAAAATGGCTTTTCTTATCTGATAAATTTCAAGAGATATGAGACAAGAGTTCATTTAAAAGATGCACTTTGGATTAGAAAGTGAGTAATGGACAACTGCTAAACTGTAAAGAATCAAAAGAAAATAATATATATTTCCCTTCAACCTGTACCCTGTTAAATATAAAAAGATGTCTAATTTTGTTCTTTTAAACAAACACTTCAGTCAGTTTTTTTCTGTAACTTTCAAGCAGAGTTTCGTTTTACTGGCTGCAGTACAGGCTGTATATACTCAGCCCACTTTAATTTGTCTGGTTAGTTTACATCAGAAAACGTGAGATCCACATTAAGTGGTTTCATACAGTGCACTGTTTCACTGAATTTATGACATAGACTGAGCTTCCACAGAAAAATGGTGTACTGTAGCAAATATAACATATGTACTCTTAGGAAAAAGCTTAGAAAGCAGGCTAAGCACATATAAAAATTTTAGCAGCACTTTACTGTGCACTCATTAAGTAGTAGACTGCACAGGCTGGTTCTCTCTTTCCTCCCTAACTCTGATATTAAACTTGTGAAGGTTGATCCTACTTTTGTGTGGAGAAAGGTTTTGCACAGATGATTGGGACTTGTGAACTCAGATTTTAGACTAATTTTAGATCTCAACACAGATAATTGAAATCCTTTATTGCAGTTTAATCAATCCCTTGAAATTTCGGCCTAAGCGATAGTGAATACTCCACCTCTTGAAGCATTGTAATAAAACTTGTTTTCTTTTCAGAATAGTAGGTTTTGGCTGCAGAAATTTTAATGTAAATTCCACATTCTATGCTATACCACCAAACTAAACAACCTCAAAAGTCTTTAAAAAACAGGGAACTGTGGAGTTAAACTCATAGCTCATCTCAGATCTGTCACTTGCTATTTCAATTGGAAAACAATTTACTATACTGCTGCATTTTTTTTCCTTCCCTCCAACTAGCTTACATTATTTTGTCTTGTCTCCTATTTTTCGTTCTGTGTCCTGAAGCTAAACTTTTGAAATCATGTGAAAATTTACACAGAAAACAGAAACTATCAGCATTTAACATGATATATGACAGGAGCAGGAAAACTGAGCTCTGGTTTCATCCTGCATAATCAGCCCTGGTTTCACTACACAGCAGGATGTGACGGCACAGTGTGTTCAAATAAAAAGAACAGAAAACCATAAACATTATCTACTGCAAAATGTGTGAAAAAAGTTATTGCTTCTTTGCGTATCATGTTCTTGAAAACCGGCATCAGAGATATGAGATAGCAAGGTGGAGTACAAATCCAGGCACTAATTGGTTTAATTTTTAGCTCTGAACAACATAGGTATAGGGTTTGCTGATGGTGTACTATCAAGATGCATCTGCTTCTACTAAAGCATCTTTATTTACCCAACTCAGTGAAACATCAACCCAGACACCAAGAGGAAACAGATATTCAATTAGTCTCATGGACACGTCCTTGGCCACTCTGCCTCAATGGATGTAGACAAAAGTTCCTTCCATCACTGGCTTTGCCTGCACTGCAAGATGTCACCCTGCTTGTTCACAGAGCCCATGGGATGATCATCCCACATGGCCAAGAGTCACAGAATCATTTATGTTGGAAAAGACCTCTAAGATCATCGAGTCCAACTGTGAACCCAGCAGTGCCAATTCCACCATTGATTCCTGAAGAGCAGCTACATCCCAGGTACTGGGAAAGGTCCTCTGTGTCTGGGAAATCACAATAGAGATGCTCTCACACCTGCTAGGTTCAGCAGAAAGGAGGGAAAAGACCCACTTTATTTACGTATGTCACGTCTTATACAATTCTCAACTCCACAAGGGATTGGAGGACATGTCACTTCCTTCTCAATCCCACTGGAGGAAAAAGATGCTCATCAAAGTTCTCTTATTACAAAAGGAATGAAAACCAGAAAATACCGTTAAGTAAACATTGGCTATTATTTACATGGAACTGTATGAGAAAGAATGTTGACTCCAAGATTAAAACAGAAGGCTTTAGCAAAAACCAGAGCAACAGTCGTCCTCATTCCTCTTGTGGGAGACAACACTTCCTTGGGCTTAGCCATAAACAGAACCATACCCTGGCTGTATAATATTAAATTCGTTGATGTGGGCCCAATTTTCAGAACAGTGTGAAGGGTGCTGTTCACTCTGTGTGTTACACAGTTACTACGACCAAGAAGATGGGTGATACACTCATTCCCTTCTCCTACCTCCAGTAAATCCATCTTTATCCACCCCCGTTCTTGGGGGCCCTTTGACCCCTCTTCGTTTACTCCTCCTGTATCTCTGTCCATGCATCAGCTTGATTGGAGAGGTTTTATTGCAGTGACTGGAATGTCACGCCAGATCGGAAGATGGTATGGCACCATGTATGCGGTGACGTACATATCTCAGAGAAGTCCTTTTGTGTTCCTTTAATCTAAGTGCTTATACTGCAGGCATTACTATGACTTCTAAGTGTTTCATTATCTCAGGTAATAATCTACAAAGATTGCAGCACAATATTTCCATCAGATTCCATTGCCATTTGTTCTGGTTTTGCTGACTCAAATGACAGAAGTCTCCTGGGAGTGTCTTTAATTATGTATGATCTGCAATCTGAAGAATGCCTTATATGGCAACAGCATTTTAATATCAAAAATAAATTCCTTTCTTTGCTGAATTCTCTCTTCACTGTGGTGGTCACAACTGACACTTTTCCACAGGAATCCAATACTCTAATTTAGTGTCTTTCAGGCTTGTATTTACCAAAAGAATGAAGATCTGAACCTCTGTGCACTTTTAACACTACCATCCAGCTCTACTGCATGCATGCCCTGACATATTACTGCAGAAGCCTTCGCCAGCTGCCCTCTCCATTTTCTTCTGTAATTGCACCCAACCCTGATTGCCTCCCAGAGCAGGTACCTACTTCTTTTAGTGCAATGCATGAGCTCTGCACAAGAGCACAAAAGGTTCAACTCCCAGGCTTTGGGGCAAGTTCCTTGTAGGGTGGCACAGACAACAGGCAAAACCAGGCAGCTGACACTTAACACTGTCATGCTGAGCTAAGGTGAAAAGAATGTGAACAGGTCCATTTCCATCCAATTATATTTTATGTTTGCAGACCTGTCCTTCAGAGATTTTGTTTTTGTCTTTCATGTTAATTGGCCAAAATAGCATAAATCAGATCTGATCAAAAACACTCAGCATGCACTAAAAGAGGTAAAGTTGAGAGGGGAAGGTCAGTCATGTAAAGGTGTGATATGGCGAGTATGAGCCAAGTTACTAAAGGGTTAGCCCTCTAAGCAGCCAAGTTAAATATGATACAATTGGTGCTAAGTTAACTTCCAAGAGCTCCCAAGCGTAGGCTTAGGAATGCCCAGAGGGACAGGTTTGCTTCAGTTGTGCTGTATTTAACTTGGCAATTTCAATGGCAAAAGTCCTTCCTAACTTGGCTCTTGATACAAATATCACACCTTTATATGGTTTAACATCTTTTGTAAAGTGAAATTTCTTTTCTTCATGTTAATTAGATATTGCCATATGTGTGAACATAATAGTCAGATATATAGACACACACTCACATAAAATACATGCATCTACTAGATATCAGTGAAAATTCTCATGGTTCCTACTTCTGGCATGTAACATATACTCAGATTTTTAGTCTTGAGGAAACTGGTTTTCTGAAAGCAAGTTCCTAATAACCCAAATAGTCCAGGGAGAAAGGAAACTGTAACAAAGGCTTGTAGAAAGAGATCCTGTCTAGTTTGACTTGTTACTTCTATTATCTGGTAATTTGGGGGGGAAGTGGGGAGGCGAGGGAGGCGAGGGAGGCGAGGGAGGCATCTACTTAGGATTTCAAATGAATCACCAAATAAAGAGAACTGAATTTTCCAGTGATATACCTTTTCTTGATATCTCCATTAAAGATTGATGAGAGTTGCTAGGGGTTGGATGAGGTAACACTGTAGGGCTGAAGTGGGCATTGTACAGGTGTTCTCCATCATGGGAACCAAGTTCAAGTGATTAAGGCCTAAAAAAGGGTGGTGAGATTAAATTCCTTTTTAGTAAATCCTTCTCCAGCTTTGACCTGACTGAGGCCAGGATCTCTCTCTCTCTTTCTTACTTCAGCTCTTAATTTTTACTGAGATATGCAATGAACCTCCACTACTATTTGCTATTTTAATAACCCAGCTGTTCTTCTCTAGGACAGCAATAAGGAAATAATTGGAGGTAAATTGATCTGTATTGATTTTTCTAGAATGCCAACCTCATTTGCCCTCAAAGTTTAAATTGTACATCCTTAGTCATGTGAGCTTAAATTAAAGCACTTCAACCCTCTGATTTCTAAAGGAGCACTTTTCTCTCCTAACAGCCATCCTTTTCAGATAATACAAAGAAAAAATAAATAAATATTTTTTTGTTTTGCATTGATTTAAGTGAAGGAGATACAAGAGAGAAGACATGGATTTAAGGGCTGAGAAGGTACATTTTCTGGGAGGAACCAGACTCTGTTTGGTTGCCTTTGGTCTATAAAATGTTTGTTCCCAGGATGGTCTGTTCCTTTATTATGTATCAGATTTGAAAGTTAAATTTCACTTCCCCACCTTCTCTCAAAAGAAATATTGAAGTTAGAAGGCAGATTACAGGTTGATGACACTACTGCAGGCTGTAAAAGAAACTGATTTGGAATGAGGTGCCTTGTTACTTGCTCCACTTTTAGTCACTTCTGTTTAACCACTGCTAAGAATAATAAGCTAAGAAAGTATCATCTCAAAGTGGCTTCTCTCCACAATATCAGTGACATGTTTTAGGGTTGGGGCAGTATTCTTCTGCCAATTCAAAAGGCATGTCATATTTAGGTGATATCACAACCTAGAAACAGTAGACTGGGCAGTTTGGGCTTCTAGCCTTGCTGAAGACATCAAAAGACAGTAAGCAAGCAAATCTGTTAAGACAAGGTACAGGATTTCATTGCCTTTCATCATGTTTTATTGCACTGTCCATATCATCAGTTATAATCCTTGCTATCAGTAGAATGTCCAATTACAGGAAGCTTCAGATACCAATTATTTGTTTAGGTGGGACATTGCAGTTACCTAGTGCACATTATTTCAAATAGAAACGTGTATTTCAAAAAACACATAATATGCTCATTTGATATTTAAGCAGTCATCACCATTCCAAAGCCATAATTCTTTACAAAGTAGCTGGTGTGGCAACGTTGTCTGCTGTGATATTTTATGCACAGACAAATAGACATCAGGAAAATGGTTTGAAGGACAGTTTAGGAGCTGGATTCAATTTATTGCTTAGTCAAGTGGTTTGGGGACAACCTGGCAAGTTATTTAGGACTACACCCACAAAAAACCAGCAGGGTTCAGGGACATGAGCATGCCAAGGTCACTGACTGAACTCCACATGTGACACAGAAGGAGAGGAAGGCAGTAGAAAGAGAGATTCACAGCAACAGTTTCTGGTTCCATGAAGGAGGTGGCAGGTAAGCATAAGACAGTAAGCTTCAAAGCAGTGAGGAAATTAACATACCCAAAACTGTTCAAATGTGGAAATAAGACTCCCAGGCACAGATAACAGCCTCTTCAAAATTACCTAATTGGTTGTTAATGTACCCTACTTCAAAATATAGCTGAAAGAGGGGATGGTACTACTGCTGCCATTTGCATTTTGCACAATAACTGAAATAATTGTTTCCTGTAGTATTTCTTTCAGTTCAATGAAATCAGTGGAGGAAAAGAAACCAATAACAAGCATTCCAAATAGTGCTTTTCTTTTCTGCAGCCCAAAACCACAGTGATGACTTGTAAATATTCTGCCTTTTCTACTAAGATTTTGTGTGTAACAGTACGTCACTGCTGGGGAACTGTAATTTATTAGTTATGTTTATGAGTGTTCCATACTCAGTCTTTTTATGACTTAGGGTAGTGAATGTTACAATTTAAGACAACATTAAGGTTCTAATTGACTCCAGTGTGGAAAACCAGTAGCATAAGCTTTCTTGAAACTAGTCAAGGAAATTTTACTATATTATATTAGCTTAAAACTGACGAAATTTTACTACTCATCTTTCACTTTTTAAAATCTTACTTTTTAATTTAAAAAAACAAACTTAATTGTTGAAAAAAATTAGGTATAGAAAGCATTATTTACACTGCTGAAGAACTCTAATGAATGTCCCTCGTTCATTAAGAGCCCCCAAAATTAGTAACACACAGTTTGAAGAACAAGTAGGCAGTAAAGAAACAGCAAATTCATAAACAAAAAAAAAAAAACCCCGGTGGAGTTTCTTAGGTTCATGAATCCAACATTGATTTTTTCCAATCCTCCAAGTTTTTTTCTTTCAGGCTGAATTATGCTCTATGTGATTCAGCAAAAATAGGTACATAGGAACTTTAGATAGGCAAGCTAAGTTACCTGAAGCTGTCTAGAGCTCTTCAGAGAAAAGTTAGGTCCTCCTACATGATTTTGTTCTGTCCAGCAGAAAAGGGTCATGAATATGGGTGGCACTCTGATCTATTCAATTGAACTAGAGAGGTGAAATAGAGATGGTTCTTCCTTTTTGACAGTCACTTGTCATGAATGGGCAGCCAGGCAATAAAGATCTACAACTGGTGTGAGGCACAGTATTCTTCATAATAGTCACTGGACATTTTTTTCATTTATAGCAACTACATCATAAAGCGACCATAGCCTGAGGAACTGTTCTGGAATGGTGCCTTGTAGCATCCCTAAATATCTTCAAGATACGGAAGATGTGTTAAAGCAGAGAGCAGTGCCCTTGCATGTGTCAAATTCAAACACTGGAGATCCTTCACATCAAATGGTAACAGTCATGAAGCATGGAGAGAGCCATCTGTTTCCCATACTTGAAAGAGGTGTTGAAAAGGAAGTGCTTTTTTTTCACTTAGCTAAGATTATGATTTTTGTGAGGCCAGAGTGTTTGCCCAAAACAAGCAAAAACGAGACACTGTGTCCTTGGGATGATGACAATTTGAACTCTAATATTACTCTAATGTTACTGGAGGAAAAAGAATATAGGTAGGTGAAATAAACCTCCTGAGTGCTATAGTTTTATATCAGAAAATTAGGTGTAGGCCCTGTCATTAATCCCTAGATCCCCGCCATCCGGTGTTTGTGGGAAATGTGCAGCTTGGAGCACTGCCATGGTCCTGCGGTGACAGTGAGAGACTGCTGATGCCAGGCCACGAAGGAGTGCTAGAAATAACACCTGCTCTCCTTCGGATGGAGATAACTCCGTGAGAAAACTGTGACAGCTGTTAGAGATATGGGACACAGCTCTGATGGATAAGAGCATTCAGAGGGCAAAATTTGCTCTAGCAGTTCTGAGAGCACTTGATAACTTCCACAGCACAGTATGGCAGGAGATCAAAGGCAAGTATCTTCTAGAAGTCCTTCTCTGTCAACAATGCACTTGGATGGTTTCAGCTTTCTGTAAAGAAACTGAAAATAAAACAGAACCTAAATTATCTGTTCACATTGCTTGGCAAAGGTCCCCATGATAGATTCCCATGGATCTGGGGTGAATGTTTGCTCTACACCATTCTGCCTCATGATGCCTTTCAAAAGAAAGACATCAAGTCAGCCTTGGTGGTTTTCTTATGTTAGAAATATACGTACATTTTAAAGCATTTTACAACAAAATACTCGCAAAGAAAGTAAAAAAAAAAAAAACACCAAACCAAAGGGTTTTTAGGGGCAACAGATCTTTAGGGGCACTTTACACAATTACAATATCAGAGGTACTTGTGTATACTTAAAAAACAATCCTTGCACAGCTTACAGATGGAAAATAGAAACTTCTTTCATGCAGCTTTTCAGCTATTTCCAGACCTCCATGACCAAGTCAATATGTCATTAATATCAGTATGTTTTTGTATAGCCATGTTCCCCAGTTTTATGTATAGAGAAAAGTTTGCTGTCTTCAGCAACCCTGAAGACCTTTGTGTCTTCAAAATGAGTAGAGGGTAAGGCAGTACTGTCATGGAATATTTTTTAAATTTTTAAAAGAAAGAACATTTTTCAAAGAATCATGCTCTAATAGTAATGGGAAAACACCTTTGCTGTTTCCTAAGTATTGATGATCATGGCTTAATGCAAACAACTGTAAATATAGAATATACTGTTAACATCAGCCAGGAAAATTTCCTTTTTTTATCCCCCTTGTAGGAAATGAATATCTAATCTAGTAAACTCTGAGGTTAAGGACATCAGAAAGCATGTTAAACATTAAGCAGCTGATGACATTTGAAAACTGTTGTCACTGGTAAGAGCTATAAAAGGATTCCATAAAATCACATTTTAATGAAAACTAGATTTGAGGCCAGGTGAAGAGAAGGATCCTGTAATTATTGCTAATTAAAGCAAAGTTTCACTTCAAAAGAAAAAAACTATTTAACATCAAGGAATTATATTTTCACACCAGTTTCCTATGTAGTTATTCACTGTCAGGCAGCTTGTAGAGATATTTTCCCCTATGACTTTCCACGGTCCTGTGAAACACAGGTATTCCACCACATGCTACACAGTCACTACCCTAACAGGCTTCAACACAACCATTTGCATTATTTCAGACACAAAGAAGTGAACAATCATAAAAAGAAGATGATGACGATGTCCTAAGACCACACGATCCCATCAGATACCCAAAGCTGAGCCCAAGCAGCAGTGGCTGCAAGAAGCACACCCTGGGTAGGGTGAGCCCTGAGGCACAGGGCCATGAGTCACTGGGCACCACATGGCATGGAGTGTGCATCACCCTACGAGACTGATGCAGACGGAACTACAGAAACTGAGAAACATAATGTTGGCTCTCTACATATCTCTGTAAATACAATAGTTGGAATTTATTACCTTATAAACTCTGACCAAAAGGTCACTACTTGAAGGACAACTTAGCAGAAGGAATACCTGCATCTGATACAGAAGCTACAACTGTTATTTACAGGAATTTCTTCTTGTTTATATTACAAGATTTTATAAAGTACGGGAATGTTTTCACTGTAGCTCCTAACATAAAAATAAACACCTTTATAGTATTCTTCCACAGCTGGCATGAACTCCCACTCCTGTTTTGTACCAGTTAGTCCACTGTAAAAACGGCCATTCTTCCCAGTTTGTGCCTCTTATGTTGAAGGCAGAATTAAGGCAGGCAAGCTGCAGAGATCCTGCTGTGATAATTTTTCACCACCCAGGGAGATGTGCTGAGAGAATCCCAGACATCCTGAGGTGGGATTCACTATATCCTATAGCAAATCAGCTATATGGTTGTGTTTTTTCTTGTTGTTTCTCCTCTTTGAATAGCACATGGGACACAAGAAATTCGGGATCTGGTTATTATGTAGAAAATCTAGACAGTATATTTTTAGAGGGGAAAAAGAAAGGAAAAAAAAATCAGTAAGAAAGTCTTCTATAAGGACAGAGGCAGCAAATGGACATCTATGGAGACTGAGGTTGCCATGGTTTAACCCCAGAAACTATACACCATGCAATCATTTACCCCACTCAATCCCCAGTGGGATAGGGAGGAGAATCGGGGAAAAAAGGCAAGGTCCATATGTTGAGATAAGAACAGTTTAATAATTGAAATAAAGTAAAATATAATAATAAGGCTAGAAGAGATAAAAGAAGAAGAAGCAAATTGAAAAGTGAGACAACAAAAGAGAGAGGGAGGAGTAAAACCAAAGAGAAACAAGAGATGCACAACACAGTTGCTCACCACCCACTGACCGACGGCCACCCCATCCCCCAGCAGCTCCTGGTCAACTCCCCTCAGTTTATATACCAAGAATGACATTCTGTTGTAGGGAATATCCCCTTGGCCAGTTTGGATCAGCTGTTCCATGACTGCTCCCAGCTTCCTGTTCATCTCCTCACTATCAGGGTATGGGAAACTCAAAAGCCCTTGATTTAGTGTAAGCACTACCAAGCAAATACCAAAACATCAACGTGTTGTCAACATTATTCTCATACTGAATACAAAAAAGGCCAGCACACTACCAGCCAGTAGGAATAAAATTAACTCTATCCCAGTAGAAACCAGGACAGAGAGGTAACAAGGAGAAACAGGAGGTCCTCAATCCCTTTTTTTGCTTCAGTTTTCACTGATAAGAGCCGAGGAGCTACAGGCTAGTCAGCCTCACCTCAGGCCCTGAGAAGAGCATGGACCAAATGTGCTTAGGAGCTTTCTCCAGTCATATAAAAGATAAGATGACTGCAAAGAGCCAACATTAACTTACCAAGGCCAAATCACACCTGATCAACCTGGTTTTTTTCTGTGATGAGATGATTGGCACTGATATAAGGGAAAGGGCAGGATTATGCAGCACGCTTTGAATTTATCAAGGCCTTTGACACAGTCTTCACAGTCTCTATCACCAAATTGGTAAGATATGGGCTGGATGAGTGAACAATAATGTGGGTGGGAAGTTGGCTGGACTTCTGGCCTCAAGGAGACATCATCAGTGGTGCAAATTTCAGCTGACAGCCAGTTAATAGTGACATCCCTCAGGAATGAATGCTGGGACCAGCACTGTTTAGTGTCTCCATTAAAACTGGGCAGCAGTGTACTCTCTGCAAGTTTGCAGGTGGCACCAAATATATTGCTATTCAGAGAGAGCCTAGACAAGCTGGAGAAACAGGCTGTCAGCAAAACTTTTATTTTTATAAAAGATCTGGATGCAGGACTAGAATGCAAATTAGGTAGGTTTGCTGATGATACTAAATTGGGAGTGGGTGTGAACTCCCTTGAGGATAGAGCGGCCTTACAGAGAGACCTGGATATACTCTGGATAGAGAGCTGGGCAGCCAGCAACCATGTGAAATTTAACAAGAGCAAGTGACATATTCTACACCTGGGATGGGTATAATCTTGGTTACATGTACAAACTGGGTGATGACAGGCCAGAGAGCAGCCCTGTGGAAAGAGATCTGGAGGTTTGGGTTGACAGCAAGCTGAATATGAGTCAGCAGTGCCCTGGCAGCCAAAACAGTCAAACATGCCCTGAGGTGCATCAGGAACAGCATTGCCAGCCTGACAAGGGAGGTGCTTGTTCTACTCTGCACTGCACAGTGAGATTCTCACCTTGAGTCCTGTGCTCAGTTTGGGGCACCTCAACATGAACAGAACATCAAAATATGCGAGTGTCCAGAGGTGGGCAAACAAGTTGGTGAAAGGCCTTGAGGGCAAGACTTACAAGGAGTGGCTGCGGTCACTTGGCTTGTTCAGCTGGGAGAGGTGAAGGCTGAGGGGGGACCTCATCACAGCTGACAGCTTCCTCAAGGAGGGCAGTGGAGGGCAGGTGCTGATCTCCTCTCTGGTGACCAGAGATAGGATATGAGGAAATGGGATGAATCAGGGGAAGTTCAGATTGGACATTAGAAAAGGTTCTTCACTGAGAGGGTGACTGGTCACCGGAACAGGCTCCCCAGGGAAGTGGTCATGGCACCAAGCCTGTCCGAGATCAAGGAGGGTCTGGGCAATGCTGTTTGTCATATGGGTCAGCTTTAGGCAGTCCTGTGAGGAGCAGGCAGTGGGACTTCATGGTTCTTATGTGTCCATTCCAACTGAAGAAGTTCTATGACAAGCAAATGCAAAGTCCTGCATCTCAAATGGGAACAACTCCATGAGCTGGCACAGGCTACAGGGCACACATTTAGGAAGCAGCTCTGCAGAAATGAACCTCAGGGGCCTGATGGACAAGTGAAAGAAGTAGCAGCAGCTGCAGCAAAGGCCATAAGTATCCTGGCTATAAAAGTGCAGACGACAGATCTAGGGAAGGACTTTTTGCTACTTTTGAAACTGCATTTTTAGTACTATATTCTGTCTGAGGGGTCACCACTGCAAGAAAGAGAAGGACATACTGGAGCAAGTCCAGTGGACTTAGTGATTAGAGGGAGAGTGGGATAATTGTTATCTCCCTGCCCCTAATTACTATCCCTGAACACATAAGCTGTTAGAGAGGAAGTCACATGAATTCATCTACTACAAGTACCTCAGGTGAGGCTCATTTACTGAATTTTTCAGTGGAAAAGCGTGGAGACACAGGCTGAAGCATTATTCAAGATAGAAATCTTTTTCCAGAATTCGAAGTATTTTGGAGGTCTTCTTGTGCTCCCACTGCCTATACAAGCCAAGGGATTTCAGCACATAAGAGAAAGGTAACCTTCCTGAACCTTAATTCTTTTTCCTTAACTTTCAAGCAGAAGTGCACAATTAAGTTTCATCACAGTTTAGCAGCTTTTGGGTTATCCAGGAATTTGTGCTTCTGCTGTGACACCTGTGTGAGATTTAGGAAATTTCACACTTAGTCTTATTTGTCTGCAGTGAGATGAGTTTTTAGTAGGCAGCCTTCTGCTGCAGTACTGGTGTCAGATTTCCAATGGTAAGGGTTCCCCTCTTGTGATTACCTGAATAACTGAAGGTCTTACGCAATTAAACTAGTAGTGTTTGAAATACAGAGACTTCATGTCTTTGATTTACCCTCTACTATGAGCCTGAGCCACAGAAGCTCTGCAAGACACAGCTGACAGTGCTGTCAGAGCGAGGAAGTTGTAGTAGGAGACATAGTCATACTGTAAATATTTTATTTCTTGTTACTAATTTATTTTATTTTATATCAATATTTTAATGTCTTTTGCTCCAGAGCATCGTTACCATTTTTGTCTACAACAAGATTTAAAGACCCCCAAATCCACTAAACTTTTATATGTTTGATTCTGTGTTGCATAAATCAGAAATGGGGACTTGAACAGCACCTACTCTGTCCCGTATTTCTTATGGTGCCAAGTAGTCAGGCTTTGCTCTCCCTTCACATTCAGTGAGTCTCCCATCCCTCAGTCTCCCTGAACTGCCAATCTCTAAAACAGACACACATTGACACTCAAGGTATTTTCTACCTGGTTAACTCGACAGCATGGCAACTGTCAGGACTCAATGCAGAACTCACAGTGGATGCTGGTTGTCTCATAGAGACACTTGCAAGGGAATTTTGTCTCTCCATTCCTCCCCTGTCAGAAACACTGTTCTCATTCTCATTTCACTCAGTCAAATTCCTAGTTCAGCTACAAATGCATGCAATTGCTACTGCTGCAGTGTAATTGGTGCAAAGCCTAGGGGATAGGAGGTGGAGAGCTTACATATTAATTATCCCTCCTAAATGTCTGCACAAGTGTGGAGCTGGGAGCTTATTAAGGAATATTAAGAAGCTGGACCCCTATCTGTTTCAAAATCCATGTTTAAAATTAAAGTTGTTTCAATAACAAGCCACTTTCACATTGTACAAATTTAATTTCACCTTTGTCTTTCTTTGAAGACTTGACGATTTGAAGTTTAGCCTGAACAATACATGAAAAGTAATATGCTGGAGTAGGTCTGAGTCCAAAGGCCTATTGTTAGAGACATCAAGAGCTCTGAGCTTTTTCAAAATCACCTGTAACTGATCCTGTTCAAGACAGACATCTTTTGTTCTTAATCTCCCTAAAATGTGTTTGTTATACAAAAAAAGGGACACATTTTCATCTTAAAGACACCCTTACCACATAAATGTACCTAGCAAGCTTGCATATGTGCAATTAACAGAACTCGTTCCATTGCCTTCTGCCAAATTTATTGATGATCCTTGACCAGTGACAATCCAGTAAAACTATCCCATGAATTGTGTAAGGAAATTTCCAAGAACAAAAAAGTAAAATACAAACATAGTTTATTGTATGTTATAAAATGAGTGAGAAAGATTTTACTAAACTACTGCAGCTTATCACAATCTTATCTGCTTAGAGAGCCAGCTTCCACTGCTTTTCCTGAGAACAGCAACAAAAACACTGAGGACCACAGAAATAAATTCTTCACTGGATGAAGAACTTGCTTTATAAATCTGTAGTAAACTCAAATTTTTGAAACCTGAATATCTGAAATCAAGGGCCCACATCAATACATAAACCTGCCTGAAGAAGTGACCTGTTTTTTAACAGATACTGGGCATTCACATCTTTCTTTTGGTTCATTGAGCAGAAATTCAGCACATACCATGAAATTTGGTGCACCATGCACATATTAAAGGTGCCTGAAAATCAGACCACTTACACTTAGATGCATAAACTTTTGCCCTGAGATAGCAAAATCATCTTTCACAGGTACGCACTACAATTTCTATCATATTTTTAGTAGTCTGCAGGGTATGAATGGTGATGTTACAAGTTCCTCACTATAAAGGAATTCTTCCTACTTTCCTTCTGCTAACTTGCCTTATAATAATTTCACAAGGCACAGGTTTTATTTTTCTTTAAACTTATTCCAAGATAAGTCACATAAAGATGATATCATCATCTTTTTCCTATGACAGCTATTGTATTTTGGGGGTTTGTTTCTGTGGGGTTTTTTAATGGAAATCAAATGGATTGACAACCAAGATGGAGATGTAAAAACGAACACTGTTTGGGTTTGGGGGGTTTTTTTAACATATGATATCCAGGTAAAGAATTCCAACAGCTCTTGATTTTGGTAAGAATTTTCTGTTTCATCAGTTGTTAGGAAATTTGTCATCACTTACTGTCACTCAAATACTATGGCTTTCTTACATCACGGCTTTTTTCTTCTCTACCAAACTCCCCGTGCAGCCGACTATGCATTTCCCACACAGAGCTGTGCTGGAGTGACCAGGATCTTGTACTCCCAGCAACCACGGGGACAGTTCGTCACCTTTGCCAAAACATTCTCTCTGACTTCAAGAAAAAGAGAGACAACGACACTGCTGGTAGTGTCCACATGTTTGTACTTCCTTCTACAGCCCTGTCCCCTTTCCTTCCACAATAGTTAGTGAGGCTGTAGCATGTAACCTTAAGGTAGAGGAAACAGGGTTTTTTTCTTGGGAGGTGCCAGCACATTCATTTTTAAAGCTCACATTTTCTCTGTTCTTCGAAAGGAAATGACTGGGCAGCACTCTTGTCAAAGCATTTTCCTGACCCACGCTTCTTTTTATAACTTCTACAGGGCTAATTGTCTCTGTGTCACAAGGCTTTCAAGGTGTCAGTGCTGAAGTTTTTATCTTTCTGCCCATAAGCCGTAGACCTGGTATTCCTAATAAATCATCCTGAATTGTGCTGCAGTACTCTCACAATGCTATATATAGTTCTTTTGAAACTTAAGGAATGTTTTTTAAGTCAAGTTCATTGTACTGAGTTGTTTAAAAACCAGTTTTGCTTTTCACACTGTAACCTTGAAACAAGTCCAAATAATACTTTATAATAATCTCCCAGATTAGTTACCTAACTCTTACAAATTCACCACAGGTTTCATACCAAGTGCAGTGAAAAGTGTTCAAATACAGTTTTTAATGCATTGAAAAATGTTTCAATCTATAACAGTTTGAAGAGAGCCTGCACTAGTCTTGAACTATGAACAAAGAGAATTCCAAAATTATTTGATTTTTATATTTTTGCTATTTTATTTCTTTTTAAAAGTGATTGATTGCAAAAATTTATGTATTGCAAGAGTAATATATTTTTGTCTTTCAGATGAAAATAGGAGTTATGGTTATGTATTTTCACCGTATTTTTTACACTTTCCACAGAATCTGCTAATTTTACCCATGTAGTCCAAAACAAAGTTGTTAAGCTTGAAAATCTGGGGGATTTTTCTGCTGGTCATTCATCTGGAGTATTGCCTTTAGGATTTGAAACATTGAGCTCATTTTTTATTTCCAGCCGAAGACTTTCAAAATCATTTCTAGAAATCCATATTACTTGTGTCTTACATTCTTCAAATCACTTTTTCACAGTTCTGGAAATCTGCTGTTAAGAACTATCATTAAAATTCTGTGTCCACCACAAGAGTCATCATGTCTAGGCTGCATTTATTGTTTAATGAAGCAACCATTTGTGATTCCTACAAGAGTTTTTTAATAGTTGGTCCAATATTAATTATGGGTTTTTTCTACCCTTCAAAACTCTTCTTTTTCTTCTACTCTTCTACTGTTCATGACTCTTTTTGCCCACGGTTAGTTTAAAAATGAACCCATGAAAAAACCTATAGAAGTAAAAACAAGCATCAAAATAATTCCCATAAATTACTCAAGTCTAAATCCAGTGTTCTTCTGTCACTAAAAACTTTTACCACTCAACTACTGGCACCAAGACAGTACATTGTCAACATGAAAGTTGCTGGTAATGTTTAAAAATATGCTGCTGATATATAAACAGGCA
This sequence comes from Platysteira castanea, assembly GCA_013397175.1. Classification (NCBI taxonomy): domain Eukaryota; kingdom Metazoa; phylum Chordata; class Aves; order Passeriformes; genus Platysteira; species Platysteira castanea. The sequence goes on along the minus strand of VYXC01005571.1, from coordinate 87,180 downwards.
TTTACACATGTAAATGTAAGTTGAACTTTCAAACAGCAACAAACAGAAGCATCAATTTTTGCAATGTAGATAACAAACTTAAAATTTCTGCCTTTGGGTCTAAAACACCAAAAACCAACCAACCAAACCAAACCAAAACAATCAACTCTTAAAAGGGAGAACTCCTCCACTGGCTCTTCTCAGAGTGGAAGTTTTTGTCCGAAAGGAAGGCCACCACGACCTTCCTGTGAGGATGGATCAAAGCTGGTACTAGTTCTGGGCAGAGCCAGGGTAGGCTGCTGGACAGCTGCCCTCACCAACCAAGTGGGGGACCTGTGGCTCCTGGAGGCTCTTTGCCATTCTCCATCCCATTCAGAGGGGTCACACCAGGTATTTGAGTTGGACCTTTGTGAAAGCACGGACAGGAAAGCCCCAGAGGACTTCAGTGTGAGGGGCTGGCCGTAACCTCACAGCACAAAGGGCAGGGGATGCCTCCAGAGCCTGCTGTCACACAAGAACCCACCAGACATTTCTGAGTGAGCCTCTAAATTGTGAGTAGAACTTTTTATGATTTTTAATTGTCAGGAAAGCAAATAACTGGTTTTTTATGCTGTAATGGCATTTTGAAAGAAGCAAAATCATCAGTTGCCACATTCCCACACCCTATACTAGAGGACAAACTGTACAACAGTGAATCAGCACATTGCTGACCTACTACATATAAACATTTCAAATTCTTATGATTCCAAGTCTAGCAGAAACTTTCTATCCTCTCTAGCATGTTCTGGCACTCATCCACTCACGTGTTTTCTCCCATGCATTGAAATTTGCTGATGTCACATCAGGAGAGATCGGAAGATGTTTGCGTATGACTCAGTGCAAAAGGTTGCCTTTCCCATAAACCTTCCTCTTTCCTGTACTTTTCTGAAACTGAACATATGAGACCTCCTTAAATAGTAGTGAGGCTGACAGTTATGAAACTAATGAATCCTAGTACTTAGAAGAAAGTTCTAGGACTGAATCTTCTAACTTGATAATAATTCTGTTAAAATGTATTCACTTTCAAATAAAATATAAAAAGGCTAAAGACTAACTTTTAGTGTACTATTAGTATATATATTTGTGGCAAGAAAAGGAAAATTGAATAGCAGTTTTAACATAGAGAAAACATGCCAGATTTAATCTGGATCTCCTACTGGTATGAGAGAGAAGCCTCTGTAAATGATAAAACTGAAACCTTCATCTGCTATACCTCTATCTCACAGTAATTGTAGCAGTTTATATCATCCCCCAAAATATTCCACAAGACAAGATGGATCTTTTGATGTCTCCATGTAGTTTACTACAAAAACAGAAGGCAAAGTGATTGTAAAGGCTACAGTTTCATTCAGTAAATACTGTCACACCTTTTAAAACTTGTACAGAGATGCTTGAAGCATCAGATACTAGCAAAACAGGTGTGGTAGAAATATTTGCCTTGTCATTCTGGAAAATCCTTGACCAACAATGAATATGGTGGAGAGCTTTCCCACCACCTACTCTTGGGCACTCAGTATTTGCAAATAAGCCTGATTTTCCTAAACTCCCTTTATGCACAAGGGGCATGTAAAAGTATCACCATGTTGAAGCTCATTCAGCTTCACTCCAGAGCCTCAGCCAGCGGGAGCAATACCTGCACTGGTGACTGCCACAAGCTTTGCTTTTGTACATGCCAAATGTCCCTCCTGCTGAGGAAAGAAGCCATGGCAAGATACTGTGACACAGGTGTATTTCTGTATGAGACCTCAGAGCACTCAAAATTATATTTCTGCCTTCAATCACTCCCTAAGGTAACTTCTCTCGCTAAAGGGAGTCTATATTTAGGCAAAGAGGGAGACTACTTCTTAAGCTAGACTGAGTACCTAAAGTTTTAGTACCCAAAATTAGAACATGTGAACTATCCCTAAGTTTCAGGAAAGATTTTCAGAGCCCACTCAGAAAATATAGAGAGAAAGTATAGAATTAATTTAAAGCTTCATTTCACAAAATAATTCTTTACTTATTACTTCATCCTCTCATGGATGCTCAAAGGAAAAATTTTGGAGTAAAATTCTTTCGTTCACTTTAAGGATATGTTGTCAAGCTAATCATTACACAAGTTTCAGCAATACTGCCTGCACTGTGCTATCCTGATTTCATCAACCGTTAACTCTATAAAATCAAAGAGGGATAAAGTTCAAGATAATCACTGATAAATGCATCGTGAAATAAAAAAGTACTATGGCTACTGTTTATTGGAATTTAGAGAATTTAGAGGTCAGAACTGTCCAAGGTTTACATTCTCAGATACATTACAAGCATTGTCTTTGATACAAATAAAACTCCTATGGACTGTATTAGTCTGTACTGTTCACAGTGGTGAGTAGTTAAAAAGAATGAGAATCTTAATTTAGCTTCACTGCACATCTCGTAGCTACGAATACAGCACCACAGTGACCCAACCTCATCAAAAAGTGCTTTCAACGAGCTACTTAAAAAGACCAGTCCTACATCATTTGTTGGCTTTCATACCCATGAGAGCTAGAACTCGACGCATGAGCCCCTGGGATAAAAACTAACATTTGTTTGTTATGTGGATTCCTTTATGCACGCTGATGCTAACTACACAGTATCAGCTACTTGATATTATGTAGTCACAGCTATTCAGCATAAGTGTTAAGGACTAACAGGTTTGTGTACAAAACAGTGATGATTAATATTCTGTAAGATTTAGCCATTATCAAGAAGTATGATGTTAAGCAATTAATTTAGTGAAGTTAAATTTTAATGTTTAGACCTGGCCTAATTTTTCAGCCTTCTAAACATTCCTATCACAGTGATCATTAATTTCCTAATGGGTATGTGTTCATTCGCAGTGCTGTCTGGCTTTATCCCATACCTTAAAGTAGGCAGAATTGTTACCACGAAATTAAATGGAAGCAGATCCAAAGTTCGCTGTCTAATAGGTTTGGAAATAGTCACTTTTCCTTCACTTTAGCCATCTTCTATCTTTCTCTCACAGACTGATTCTCATACATCTTTTTTGTCACCGTTGGAAAGGATGATCTTTTTCTCTCACTGAAGTAAAAGGATTTCTGTATTTCTCTTTTATTTTTGTTGTGAACATATATTCTTTATGAAAAGCTAAAAAGATGCCACCCCTACAGGTGAGTACATTGATGACTTACTTAGCCAGAGATCCCATAGAAACATGGGGTTGGAGTGCAAGCCCCAGCCAAGATGTCTAAACCAGCAGAGATGAATTACACTGTGAAAGTGGCGATTTCTCTTCATTAACTGGAAAAAGAATTCAGGCACTTAACTTTGAGGTGATTCAAGTTGGCAAAACAAGTGCTGCCTGGAGCAAAGAACTGATGAACATTGCTTCATAATGCTGTCAGGAGTTCAAGGCCACTTTTTAAGTGCAGGATAATGCAGGAACCAGAGTGAGCTGCACAGGCATATGATGGATCTCTTCATTTTCTCATCAAGTTTCTTCCTTCCAGGACGTACTGGACACTTGAGCTTTGGAGTCCTCACAGAATTGGTGCTGGAAAATATGCGACACTGATACTGGCAGATTTCATGGTGCTGGTGATAAACAGCCCAACGTAAAATTATTTCCTATTGGCTGAAAATGTCCTGACATCCTGTATGCAACAAAAATTGACTCAGTCATATGATTTTTTTTTTATCATTGCCTGAGAAATCTGAATTGTTTTGAGACCCCTCTGTTTTCAAAGAGATTTGTGTATTGTAAAAAAAAATGCATATCTTTGCAGCATAAGGGTCCAGACCTCCTAATAGGGTTATATATTGCCTCCTCTAATTATATCATTGTAGCTTGTCAAAAACACACATTTCATTTGACTTGAGAAACTAGGAAGCCTCAGTAATCTTCAATCCTTTTTTTTCCCCTCTAAGGATATAGAAGCATATATCCAGCTCAGAAAAGCAGTAATCAGTATCGCATTCAGGTACCTGATAAACAGTAGGTAGGTAAACTAATTTCTCTTATTCTCCTTCAGCAGCATAATGACAGCAAACGTGGTATATGGTTTCCATTGAAATGCTAAGCCATCACATATTTCATGACCCTCAACTCTGCATAAAGTATGCTCTGTAAAACAAGTTTTTGCTGATACACACATCTAGAAGTGTAATGAAATGAAAATCTACCCTGTATGCTCAGTTCTCTCGTCATGGAAAATGACAAATTTGAATGCAGTAAGGGACAACACTGGGATGGTGCAGCATTTATCTACTTAAAGTAGACTCAGAACAGAAAAGCTATATATATGCTTACCTCAGCAGAAAATACAGGGCCAGAAGCAAATAACTTTTGGGACTGATCAAAAGCACCTTGAGCAATAAATGTTGCCGTAATATACTTTCTCTGAAAAATGAGTATTCAGATGCAGAGGGATTCATCCTTGCCTGATGTTTCCAATGTCTACAATCTACATCCAAGTTAGTCATCCCAAGTGGCTGGTTAGAGGGTGTATTTTCAGATAAGGTTTGTCCAATCTACATTTAACTTCATATTCAGGGTGGGAGGTGCTGGTTTCTCCCTTGTTTAGACTGGAGGTGCTTGCTCCTCTCTGTGGCCTATAAAGGAAGTTGACCTGAGGAACCCATCCAAATATGTCTGTGCATTACACATGCCCATCTGATCCCTTTTAGAGATGCTGAATTTAGGTTACTCTGAACATTGTGTTGTTCTTACCCTCTCCCAGGCACTGCTCTTGAAACTATGCACAGAGAGAACAGGAAATTGGGAAAGATATTTTGTCTTGGGTCCTTGGTGACAATTTGCCAGTGACACAGTCTGTCAGTACAGAGTAGTTTACACGGTCATAAATATCAGCTTTACATATACCGACCTCCAAGGACAGTAGAAGACCTGGAGCTCAGTGATGCCTCCCACATGTTCACACAAACTGAAGCTCAGAATAACCATAAAAATATCCTGCCCTCTTTGGTGTTACCACAGTGCTAAAATTAGTGCTGAGTTCCATGTTCTTAACAAATATGTAAATATTTATAAACACTCCATCAGCATTTTTGTCCCATATGAAATTTTCTTTAAATGACTTTTAGGTCACATTTAAATACAGTGTCACATTTGAAGAGCTGTCTAATATTACAAACACATTAGCAAACTGAGTGCTGTCTCTTCCGCTGGGACTAGGTGAGAATTGATCTATTAATGCACAATTACATGAAACCAAATTTAACTTCTAATTTGCCTTGTTCCTTACCATGTAGGAAAAGAGCACTCTGGAAGTGCCTGCTAATTGATGCATTTTATGCTCACCAACAAAACCAAGAATGCATAGAGTAAGGGACTAGTCAGTTTCTGGAATTACTGCCAACACTTCAGAACTTCCAAGCTCTAACAATTGTTTTTCTAGACCTGAAGTTCATTATTTACACCCATCCTAGGTACTTGCTACTACTGGTCCTGCTTACAGGTACTACTAGTGGTACTACTGCCTAGGTACTCCTTACTACAGGTGACAACTGCAGAAAACCAGGGGAGACAACCACCGCCTTATGCTGGATCAGAGCGATGGGAAGTAAGAGGCATTTTGCAAGGGCAGAAATTGCTCTGAGAAGACTCTGGGAAGGGTCTGATGATCATATAATGTTGCTGAGTCTGGAGAATGACAGTGGAGGAGATTTTGTCCGGGAGTTCTGTTTTCTTCGGGCAGAAGCTCCGCTATCAGGTTATTGCCCATAGAGTTTGTCTTTGTGGAGTGGCACCAAAGTAAAGCCTTTGGCAAGAAAGTATGGCTTGCTGGGATGAAATTTCCAACGCATGAAGAAGTGAGGCAGAGGAAAGGGTTCCTCAGCAGTCATTCTCTTCCCTTTTACACACTCCAAGTAGCCTTTTTTCTATTCACCTTTTTTTCATGTTTTTGCTTGGTTTTTTTGTTTGGAGGCATTTTCTAATTTAATGAAGAGACTATGAACTGAAGCATCTGTCTGCTTTTTGCCAGTGTTACTGTGTCTAGAGTCCCAAGAGGGAAGGGAGTGCCAGAAGTTAATTTATGCAAGTTTATTAGCCCTAGGTTTCTTCCCCTCTTGTGTGCACAGGATCGACCTTTCCCAGAAGCTGCCTTGACTTGTGCCTGGCCTGTTGTCACTACCTCCTTGATTTTCTAGTTTTTCATGCTGCAGATGTGTTTTTCACCACATTTCTGGCACCAGCAGCAGACTCACGTCCTGCATTAAATTCACAAGCAGCATCTTAGCATTCAGAAAGGTAAAGCATGAGCATCAGTATGTCAGATAAAGTCAATAAATGCTTGTGATTCAGCAACAAAGGCCAGCCATGTAAACAGAATCCCAGCAGGCAATGCCTGCTGTAAGACCCTTCATCTTGGGATCATGTCAGGCCAGGAAAAAGCTCAGCCTCCAGAACACTGCAGTCACACTGCAGCTTGCTGGAGCCCAGGAAGAGTTCTCCTTTTCCAGGACACCACGGTAAAGGAGCATTAGTTTGCACATGCCCATCAATCACTGTGCAACCAGGATATAACCAGACCACTGGTTATATTAACTGGCCAGTAACACCAAAACCACAGGAAACAGCCTGATCAAAGTGTTTACATAAAAATATGTTTATATCATGGGTCACCATGGAACATCTCCCAAGCAGGGTATCCCATCTCCTTATAACTCCAGCTAAAGGAGATCTTCAGAGCCCAAGTTAGCTGTCACTAGCTGTCACTAGCTCAAGGTTGCCTTGAAAGTTATCTTTTCAGTGGTATTTTATCCCAGCCACAGCCTTGAAGAAAAGGGGGTTAAAGTGTCAAAGGTGGCATTCTAGACCTGCTGCAAGTAAAGAACTTTTTGAACAGATGCTGAAAGTTTCCAGAGTTAAATGGAGAGGAAAAAGAGAGGCAGAACAACTTCCTTAAGAAAAATAGAGTATTTTGAAAAACGAGGACACTGTGTGGTAGCAGCGTTCTTCTCTTCACACTCCGCTTTCTCTCTCACATCAACTTCTTACATATGCTTATCAATTTAGGTCTGAATTTATACATCAAATATTGTATATCTTATTTCATCCCCCTTACTTTTAAGTAGCTATCCCTCTCCTAGTTGCTGAATACGTGTTAACAGTAACAAATAATTTTGCAAATGTCATTTTAATATAGACATTTAAATATCTGACTATTCTTTAGCTAGAACAACCCCCAAATAACTTTTTGAACTTTCCAACAAATTGAGTTTTACTGTCCATAATTTTGTATATAAAATTCTGTACATCTATTTCCCGTTTCAGGTTACATATATGTATTATTAATAAAAACATTTTAAAAATAATTCAAAAACCAGAGCAGTTCACAAGTAATAGATGTTTCTCAGTGATTAAATATCAACTGCATCAAAATTAATAATAAGGAAATTGTTAATATACAGTAATAGAGATGTGTACATCAAAGTTAGAAGCTGACAGACTAGAAATTATTGAATATCTAAAATTAAAATGCCAAAGCTGGATCTGCTAAATAATGAGAAACCGATTGACTCAATTACCTCAGAGGAAATGAGTTCAGCAGTACAGAAATAAGCAATCAAGTCGATGGGTATCAAATAGAATATTTTATAGATTTTTTTGGAGAGAGAGAGAAGTCTTTCAGACAAGGAGTATATCATGGAGCAATGCATGGCCAATGAGATGAACTCCTACAGCTGTGATTTGTAAGATGAGTGAGCTAGAACCTCATTCAGAATGACAACATTTGCCCTGTTTAATTAAATAATTAATTAATTCTTTATCAAAATCCCATCAGGTATCTTAAAACAGGTCACAGATAAACTAATTCATATAGATCAGATTGATTCACTCCATGGCCAATTTATGACTGATAATTTCTGTAAATTATCTTATTTAATACAGCAAGTAAATAAATTAAACATCTCTTCTACAGCAATTCCTGTTGATACACAGAAAGCCTTCAAAAGGCAATTTACTCAAGACCTGAAATGAACTGAATTTCCAAGATCTCTTACTAATCCTTTACCACTATATTTTAATGTCATTGCAACGTTTTTTTCTAGTCTTTGCCAATGCGTGCAGTGAAGACGGAGGGAGAGCTTCTGGCCCTCCCTCCTTGGACATTTGTCTTGCAGCTCAATAGGATCAGCACTGAGGGAAGCAGTTCTTCACCTTTTGACTTGTTTATTCCTTCTTTAGCTGATGGAAGAAATTAGGTCTTTAATAAAGCCTCAAGTCCTGGCTGCTTAGGCTGAGTTATCTCAGGTTTCCCCTGCCTTTTCTGTGATGAGTTGGAATGCTCTGCAATGGCTGCTGCTCATTATGTCACACAGACACATTCACGGGGACGGAGCTGTGCTGTGCTCCAATCCTTGTCAAAACAAGTCAGCAAAACAATGCCCCTGAAAAATGTGCTGTCATGCTGACATTTGCTCTCTAAAAGGGAAAAAGAAATGGGGGAAAGGGAATGGAAACACAAGGCTAGTCTCACAGCTGCCTGCTGAAGGAAGCAGCACAGGTCGTGGGCAGCAGCCTGACAGTTACAGCATCCACTTTAGGGATGTGTGGGACCCACCTAAGGGATGTCCCTGTTCCAGGAGAGTTTCTTAACAACAGAGCTGTGGGCTGTTCCTTGATAGTGCTGTAATCCTTCCCCTCGATGCCTCCCTGTTTTGTGTAATATTCTGAAATACTCCAAGCAGAATGAGTATGACTCAGTAAGACGGAAACTTAAGCCCCCGTCTCCTTTCTAACCCAGTTCGTTCTTGGCTTTTATTTACAAAGCCAAGATAAGTGTCAGCAGAAGAGGCTGAGACAACATTGTCAGAGGACATAGGTGTTCACCTCACATCCCTGGGAAAGACCAGAAGGATCTTAAGCAGGAGAAGAAGCTGAACCCTCATCTGCAACAGCCCGGGCACGGCAGAGGTGTAGCCCTAGGACAGGGAGGCCAGCTCTGCCTCCAGCAAGCTGGCAGCTTCTCTGAGGCAGAGAGCGAATAAAAACAACCCAGCAGCAAAGAGAAGCAGAGGTAAGTGGCATGATGTACCACAGCCTCAGTCTACCAGCCAACTCACCATTTTTAAGGACTAATAGGCTTCCAATCAGAATCTGAAAAATAAAGAGAATGAGACATTGAATTACTATCAGCAGGCAAACCACAGGGGTCCGAGGAAGAAGAGGCAGCACATTTCTCCTCTTCTGGCAATGTGTTATCTGTCCTCTTTTTCTCTTGTCAATATAAGAACTTCACCCTGAAGAAAAATGTGGGAACAACCATTTCAAAAAAGATCAAAGTAAACTCCTCTGACTTTTCCTTACAGCATGCTGTCATTTTTATGTAACCCAGTCTTTCAGCAAAAATGAGACAAATATCATGAATTATTATCAGCTACCTTGAAACAGTAGGGGCTTTTTTGTAAATATGTTATTCAGAGAAAAACACTTTGCCTAGATCTAATCAGAAACTAATTAGAATCAGCATATGCTTTTCTGCACAGTTACCGTGTCATCTGGAACACGAGATGTGCAAACCCAGATCTAATCAAAGTGAGATGCTTAGCACTGGGAGCATTATCATCTGAAGAGTTTTCTGCAGTCAACAGAAAAAGAAATAGCAGCATGATTCAACTTACCTAGTAACTTGAACAATCCTCTAGAAATGATTATTGCTTCTCCTTGACTACAGAAGGGGTCTGAGAGTGTGATTTATTTGCATGAGCACTGGTAGCCAACAGTATTTTGGGTGGCACAGGGTATCCACCTGGCCTGCACCTGCCCTTTTGGAAGAGCACTATCTCTCCTAAGTCTCATGGTACATCTGCCAGGCCCAGGCAGGTGTCCCAGGTACCCCAGAGAATAGCAAATGGCAACTTAGGAGTTGCACCATAGCTACTTCTGCATGCTTCAGGTAGGGCCTGAAGTCATCAGTGATGAGCCTGGCTCACTGGGACGCTGTTATAGGCTCAGGTGAAGAGTATCAAAACCTGAGGGACTATGGTTTGGCTAAGAGAGAGTCAAGGAGCAAGGAGCTGCTCAGGGGAAGCCATGAGCATGGAGCTGTTTGCTCCTGAGTGAGGCTGTGTGGCGGGGGGGCTGCTGAGATACCGGCGTTACAAAGCCTACGTGTCAAACCCTGCCTGAACCCGCTCCCAGCTTATACCCAGTCATGCAGCCATCAGACACATATAAACACAAATCCCATTTTCCTTTGACATTTTTTATTCTACATCTATTGACATTATCACAGTTATAGAAATAGCACTTAAAGAGAGAAACAACCAAAGGAAAAGCCAGAGTGTGCAAATCTTTGGCCACCACTAAATTCTTCTCTGTCAAATTTTCTTGCCTTATGAACATCCCACTTGTCCTTTTGGTGTTCCCTTTTGGATAAAGCTAAATATTTTCCTGTATCATAAAAAAACCCTTCAGTTTTACCATTAATCATAGAACTAAGACATTCATATGAAACAATTCATTTTATGGCAACACACTAGACTTTTAAGAGGAGATATGAGAGGTTTTCCATCTTATGAGGATCGATGTTGTTGTGCAACCAAGAGAAATTTCAGTCCATTTTTCAAACCATCTGAAGTCTCATGTATTGAAGAAAAATTATTTGGTGCATATAGTTTCAATTCAAGTGGAATTTATGATTCTATGTGACTACAATAATATTTGTAACACTTGCCACCAAAGACTGTGACTGACAATTTGCCAAGCAAAGTGCAACAGTCTCTCAGGCTAATTGCAGATTTTATTTAAACAAATGTGCAAGATAGGACACATTCTTTGCATGATTGAAAACTGTTCACCCGATTTACAGTCAGTAGATAATGATGTATGGTTGAACATGTTTAACCACTACATAACTTCAAAGCATACAAAGGCACAATCCTATCCTGCTACAGCACTATCCAGCTCAAGGATCCTAAGTTCCTGAGCTGGAAATCTAGGCTGTCTGCACAGAGAAGGAGCACCTGAACTCTGTCTATGCTAATTTTAACTGGGGCACCTATAGCAGGTACCTCAAGTCAGGTCCTGAAATAATCCCTACTTCGTGTAATTCTGAGACTGAGCAAGAGATGGATAGAATGTTAATACTGAAATACCTGTAAACTAACCAAGACTGACACAGAAGTAGGAAGATGGACTGCAAAGACATTCATTCATTTATTTAACTTAAATATATTAGTGTTTTAGTCCTCTATGTTCAGGGATATCAAAACACCACTCTGATATGTTATATTTGAAACAACTTCATTATTCACAAATGCTCCACCATGTTCAACTTGTTAGGACCACTGCGTGTCTGATGAAGGTGAATGTGCTTTGATCACAAGGTGCATGGAAGATCCATCACATTGTCCATCACACTGAACAAGTGGAAGGAAGATGGTTCGTGCATGACATTGACCAGGCACAATCTGCAGAACTGCCCAAAGAACAACATCTCTGCAGAGGTCTGGCCTTTTCAACCTTCAGCTTGGCATAAGAGAAACAGCTACTTGCAGAATTGTTCTTAAACAACAGAGATGTTCTGGTCAAACTAAGAAAGAGTGTCACCTTTGATAAGAATGAAGGACAGAGACACTGTTGAGAAGTCACAGGAGCACCGCTGTTGGAAGCCAAAGAAGACGACATGATGAAAATCCTTGAAGATGTCAGACTGTATATTGTGAAAAAAAGAAATGTTTCGCAGATATTCTTTGCATGGGCACCCACAAATCATCCAAATACTTTGGACACAAGCCCAGCTCCATGCCCCAGGACCTTGGCTGGCCTCCAAGAAGCACCATGGGCAACTGGATCAGGTGAACTGCAGAAGCTAAGGGAAAGCACGAGAAAATGTATAAGTATCTGCTCTTGATGAAGCTTCAGCCAACATGAACACTGACGCTCTTCCCCTTGCAACAGCCACATCTAAGTAAGATAAATCAAATATGAAATATTAACTTGCTGAAATGTATATACTTAAACACTGTACATTAACTTTTATTTGGAGCATTTGTGCCCCATGATGAGACAACCTGAGTAGACTTAGCTTTGTCTTTGTAAATGATTATAAAATTTCTCTAAAACTTGTTCCTCAGACAAACAAAAACTTAAGGGGAACAAAGCAAGGTCAATCCAAAGCTAACAAGAGCACAACAAAAAATCCTTTGAACAGACCTTGAAGCTGAATGATACACCAGAGCTATTTACTAGTGAGATAGGCAGTGCATGTGCTTGATGACAATAATAATGCTGTTATCAACACGGAAACGCTGGGTTTAAACGTAATCTTTTCCCTGATAAACTCTCCCTTCACCAGCCCAAGGATTTATAGCTAAAAGCATTTCAAGCTCAAACTCAGAACCAAACTGTGTATCTGTTTGTCCCATTTCTGTAAGGATTTCAAGACAGTGCATGTTAAATGCAAATGCTTGAAGTCCAGATGCCAGAAGCCGAGTAGCAGAGCTGAAGGATCTGAGAAGGTCCCTGGGGAGCCATAAAGTCAGTAAAATGCCAGTGCAGCCAACTGTGCTGAGAGCTGGCCCAGGGCTCAGCAGCACCCCATGTTCAGAGCAGTAGCTGAGGCAGCAGAAGGGGGGGTAGCAGTATCCACCTGGCTGCAGCAAACCAGGGGAAACAAAAGTAATAAGCAGATACTTGGTGTTCACACAAGGTCTATAGTCTTGTAAGGAAAATAAAATCTTGTGCTAAAAAGTTCGAAGAGGGTCTTTCAACATTTTTCAGCAGTATATGAAAAGCGTTTTTGGTCTTCTCTAAGATGAACATTGATTTTGAAAATCATATATAAAAATATATATTTCTGTTTCCAATTTTTACAGTGTACCAAAATTTTTTGTTAAATTATCACTAATTACTATAATCAGAGTAATGTCATTTCATATTTGCTGATAGAAGACATGTTCAAAACAACTGAAATCAGAAATGTGTTTCTCGTACATACACTTTTCAGTAGCTTATCCATCACTTCAGAGTTTTCCCCAGCTTATTCAAGTAAGAGACTCCCATGACCAAAGCTGATGGTCGGCATGGGGTGACAAAAACCTAAGTAAAAGGTGAGCCACAGCTACAGCAGGAGAAATGGAGAGACAAAGAAAACTCTGCTTCCCACAGAGAGTCAGTCATTGAGGGATCAGTCAACCTCATGCAATTAGGCCATTCATGCCTGAATATACGCTTTGCACTGAAGTGCAGAGGTATGTAGAGTTTTCTCCAGTGTACAGGAAAAGAAATGGCTATGCCTTTCTGGTCTTCTACTTTTGACCAGCCTGTGGTGAGGAGGAAAATTAGTGCATAATGCTTTGAGAGCAAAATTCCTTTCCTGATGGTAAGAACAGAATGTACAAATCATCATGTGGGTTTTGTTGTTGATTTGCCAGTAGTAACATTCAAGTTGTGACATGCAGCTTTATAATACAATAAAGTTTATTTTGTATAGATTTTTTTTATTAAAAATTGCCTCCCAGGTTGCTTTGCTAAATATTGGACTAGTCTCAGTTAATCAATAAATACAGCTGCAGGAGAGGAGAGCTGTCATATCTGTAAGCAAGGAAAACAGTTTTCAGGTGGTTTGAGCACCAGGAATTGCCTCATCCTTCAAATGTTCACTAACTAGCGATGAGGATGTGCTTATTGGAATAAAAGAGTTTTCTAAGGAAAATTTTGCTCCCTATGGCATTTAACCCAGTCTGCTTCAAAACAGAAGCTGTCATGTGTCGCCATCCACATACTTGATGCAGGACAGTCTTAGAGCACCCAGGAGGAATTCAGACCACTCAGCTGAGGAGCTCAAACCCTAGACTTCCCACATCAGCTATCCAGAGTCCATCACTAATAGTGCAAGGGCAAAAAAAAAGGGCAAAAAAAGCTGTGTCCTCATTTTGTGTCACTGCCCACCTGCTTGAGCACTTGCCTACGATGCAGGATATTTTGCCTCCAGGCCAAAGTGTTCAGAGTTTTAACTTCTCAGTTCTTCTAGTTAGATGTGGAAAAAGTGAGTATTGTCCCACATTAGCGCTTATGGAGAGAACTTCCCCCAAAGCAGAGATGGTGGGAGTAATGTCAATCTCTTTAAAAAGCCCATCAAAGTATACAGTATATGTGGTGCTGTATTTCCCCACTCCTTTTCTTGCTAGGTGTCTGCCCTTCCCGCATTGTTTTCCCTTCCCCACCCCTAGTCCTGGCCTCTCCCTTGGGTTTTCCCCATTGGTTCCGGTTCCCAAACTCCACCCATGTACGGTCCCTGTGTCCTGAGACCATTAGTCCATGTGCTCTCTCCACCCCTCTTATCCCCACATAAAATTGCAGGCTCCCTGCCATTTTGGCTCTCTGCCTCTGGGAAGCTGAATGCCACCATGTGAATAAAGTTCTACTGTGGTCCCCATGCAGAGACCCTCATCACCTCCTTTATCGCCACCGTGTTGTGGAGCCGACAGCCGGAGCAGTGTGGGGCTGCCCGGAAGGGATTTGGGAAGCGGAACAGTCGCTCTCCCCAGTGCAGCCCCGCAGCGCTCTCCAGGAAGGTTTGTGCCTTTCCTTGCCAACACCAGAGACTACAGACCACAACAAGTATAAATCCATGCAAATATAAACATAAAAAGAAATCTAATGGAGCATCTGGTCAACAGATGTAACAAATTTCATATAAACCAAAGAGACTTTCACTGTTACTTTCAAATCTTTCATGACACAGTACCTGCAGATAAACAATTTTCATATGCCTTTTCAAGTTAAGGCAGAATTCCTGCTGCATCCAGGAATCCTTCTCTGTCTGCCTGGGCTTCCTTTGGCCATGTTTTGCCGTGATCCTAGCCATGCACAGGTTTACAGCATGTTTCAGAAGAAACTTGGCATCAAGAATTACCTTTTAAAAGGTACCCTTTGCAGGCAAAGTAGTCAGGAAGGGAGGAAAAAAAATTGCTTAATGTCATATCTTTCACAGAATAATATATTTTCAAATAGATTGGAAAAGTATCAGCAACATCTTCATGCAAGCCCATTCATTTTTAGGAGACTATAACCCTCTGTGGCTTTTGGTTCTTTTTTCTTTTCCAGGGGTCAGTGCAAAGACACAGTTTACTAAAGCATAGTTCAGTTTTATTTCAAGTACAGAGTGCTAACAAGAGCCCATCATAAGCACTGCTCATTCCTGTTCCCCTTATAGGATATCCTTGGCACTTCCATAGCAGTGCATTAAAAACAAACTAGGCTAGCCTTATATGTGATCAGCAGAGCACTGTTTCTACATTGTAAATCATCAAGGAGTTCTTTACAACAAAGTTTAACATTTGAAACTGTTTATAAGGGTTCCTTATTTTCCTCTTTTAATTAAAAATAATATACCCTGATGCATACATTCAGACTACTAAGGAGAGTTAAAGTAAGCATTTGCACAGTCACAAAAGCAAGACCTCAGAGTATGAAGTCCTCGGACACACTCTTGGTGTCCCTGCTAAGGCTAGCCTGCATTTTCTGATGCCAACCATAGCAGAACAAGAACTTCGAGTAGGAGTAAATGGCAAATACTGGAGGATGGATTAATAGCTTTGTGGCACTTTGAAGTCTACATCCAGGAGTGAAGATCAAGTGCACTTAAACGCCAAGTATCACAGAAGTCATCAAACATAATTCTTTCCCAGTTCTCTTCAAAAGTGAGTTTAGAGGTTGAAGTGGGGAATTAACTTCAGACTGGAGGTCTGTATTTAGACCTAGCAAGAAATAATTGAAAAGAAAGAATGGCAACCCTGAGACGCAAATGAAATGAGCTGCCAAGCAGATTTTCCACAGTCATGATAATTATTTTTGAAATCTCACAGCTTGATTTTCTCCAAGTAGAAAGCCATTCTCCTCACTATTCTCTTTCATGACAACTTGGGCATCAGCTCCCACAAAACTGATTTTCACTTGCAGTGGTATTGTTAATTATTATAATGAGATATGCAAGTATCTAAGGCTTAAAAAAAGGTCCAGATATGGTGCCTCATTGTCTATTTAATTAGAACACAATAAAGTGTAGAATTTATCCTTTTCAGTGTTTTGCAGACAATTTTCACACATGTGGTAAATCTGTTAGAAATTTCATGCATAGCTAGATTTAAAGCTTCCCTGATGTTTGTCAGATACAGCTGAAGTAGTGTTTTTGTGTTGTAGCTAAAATTAGGTGGCATATTGCCATGATTTTCCCTTTTTCTCTCTTCTTTTTTGCAACTCAGATGTCAAAGCAAATTATCGATCAGCTGTGAGATGTAAGGTTGGCTGCAGGGAAAAATTCTAAACCTGAATTTTCATTAGTTTTCATTTAAATTTGATCCATAGTCTCATGCAGATGAACTGTGTCCCCCACTCAGTTCCTGTCCTTCTCTCATCCTAAGGCAGCCTGTCGTTGAAATGTTCTCACCTGGGAAGTAATTTCTTGTTTCAGTCGGGATGTTGGTGACTGTGTGTCCTCCTCACAAGAACCATCACCTCTTTTGACTTTTTTGATTCTTCTGACAACAGAAAAGGCAAGAATTGAAAGAAGGAGGAATAGTCTGCGCAGCGTTTGAGAGCTGGCCAGTGTTGTCTGGCTGCAAGCAGAGGGCACCCCATGAGGAGAGCAGACCCTGAGATCAATGCCCACCACCCCAAGGAGATGTCTGCAAAGCTTTTGGGCAGCAGTGGGCACCTTGCGCTGGCAGATGCTCTACAGCTGCTTCTCAGAGATCATGGTTAGAGAAACTGACTCTCCTTTTCTCCACTTCTGCGTAGCTTTTCTAAATCAAGGGCAGGAGGTAGTGGTAGGGGATTTGGGAAATGTCCTTCTGCCATGTCCAGTTGTATCTGCTCTCTGAGTACTCAGATGAGAGATGGGGTGGGCTTGTCTGAACTTGCTCAGTCAGTTCCCTTCACCACCGGCAGCAAGGAACACAACTCATCCTCAGGTAGACATCTAAAGCAGGAGAGGTGAACCACATTTTGGAATGTGCATTTCAAAGGTGCTTGGGAAGTCTTCTATCCAGCAGAAAATGTACAAAAAGACAACGTGTCTGAAATTATTCAATATAAGTCCCACTCCAAAATCCAGAGATAATAGTCTAATCCTTTTCTGCACACACTGTGCAAATGTTTTGGGAAATATACATTCTTTGGTACCTTTCATAATGACAGACACAAAGTGGAAGTGAAAAATAATTTACCTTTGCTTCCCTTTTAAATTCCTTTACTGTGCTGTTTAAATCTTTGGTTCTTTCATGCAGAAGCTGAAGTCCCCCAGAGGGGGGAATTACACTGCCCATTCAACAGCAGAATTTTGCATTTCTTTTAATATCTAAGTATTAGAATCTAAATGCTTCTTAATAACAAAATTTTATTTTATATTGTATAGCTATTCTTTTATTAAGTTAATTATACTGATAATGTTAAATAATAATTCCCTTAGTAATATATGAATTTCTGATTTCCAGCTTAGTTTGCAATTTCTTCAACAATTCTGTTTGCATCTCAATGGCTCAGATAGTTACAGTATTGATAATTTGAAGATTTCAGCAGTGCTAAATCAAATCCTAACAATCTTGAGACTTGTCTGAAAGCCAGAAGTAGTTGCCTTTCTTTTCTGCTTTTGAGCTTATTGGCTCAGGCTTGAACTTCTTCAAGTCGTACTGGGTCAAGTGAGTGCCTTTCTACCTCCTTTCCTTGCAGTACTCATCCCTCTGGTGTGACTGCAATACCATGCTCATTTTGCAGGGTGAAGGGCAGTGGCAAATAAATCCTAAGAAAGTCTTACCACAAAGTTGTGTGATGTTTAAGCAGTTACAGTATGACACCACCAGCTCCCTGAGCCGCAGCTGTTATTTCCTACTCCAAACACGAGCAGACTAATGATTTGCCTCCTCACGTCTTTCCTCATACCTCTGCGGCTTGTCAGTGAATCCCGTACTATTTCTAACATTAGTGCTGCCTTGCTTTCAGTCTCCTGCTGAACAGCATGTCAGTAGGTGGCAGCCCATGGCTCATTAAGGCAGTTCTGCGGTGCTAAATTCATAGCACAGTCTGGATTTACAGCTTTTTCAGTGGACAATTTATTATTTTAATGCCTTTTTCCACCGTCTGTTATACTGGGAATGATGGAGACTAGCAGTAATGTGTCTAAATCCAAATTTTACTGCAAATTGCCCAATTTTATGTTCTCTAAACTGTGGCCCACAGTCAGACATTATTATTCACCATGTACTATGTGTAGTGAAAGATTGGCTGGATATGTATGATCATGCATTGCTGCAGTAATTCCCATGGGGAATTGAAAAGAGCAGTTCAGGATACACCTCTCAACAATTTTTTAACAAACATGGGAAGATCACTGTTTGGTTTTGAGAAGGAATAAAAAATAAGAGAAGAAATTCCTTTGTGATCTTTTCATTCTAGGAGAGGACCTTTCAGAAGCATCACAGAACATCAGAACTGTGTGTAGCAACCAAAATCCCAACAGCTAGAAACGAGACCTGTTAACTGCACACCCTAAGTGACTCAAGAACACAGCATCATGAGCAATCAGAGAAAAGGCCTCCACTGCCCATGCAAAGCAAGTAAAGAAGGGACGTGAGCTTCTACTGAAGTAATGGTACACACAGCATAATCATGTGAGTGATTGCATCTCTGTGTCCATCTGTACCCTTTTTCTGAGTCTTTGTCACACCCACTTCTATATGGTCCAATCTTGTCGAAGTGGGTTAGGAGGATGATTCATCCTCACTGGTGGATAGCTCAGACCTGACAAACTGTTCGTTTGGGGGTGGTTTTTTTTCAGTTTATAATGTTAAAAATAAGAATGTGCAAGTTGCCTCATAGGGTGGCCACATCTCCAAACTCCCAGAGGAAACTAGTTCTAGCAGAGGAAGGTACAAATGCAATAGAGAATTTGCTGGCTGGGAAAAAGACCCTTAGGACAGCTGCAGCAGACAGGGAAAAAGGGAAGAACATGAAGGGTGGAATGTCTGTCCTGGCACAAAGTGAGCCAGGCTTAGAGAGCAGAGGCTTGTAACAGAGGCTCTTCTTCCCTTGTCTTGTGTAGAGCTGCTGTGATAGACAGTGAGGGCAACCCTTCCACCTCTGCGTGAGCATGAAGCATGGGAACAGGTTCATTTTTACCTTGGAGATGTCCTGGCAAATACCATTACAGCATTCCTGACTTTGTTGGCAGTGTTTTGAGCATTGCAGTAGCCGGAAGATAAGGCTCAGCTGTTCTGATAAGCAGAGGATTTCATGCAGCCTGGATGACTGATGTGCCTGAGCCCTGATGCTGAGCAGGGCTCTGACCACAGCTTGCACCACAGTGACACCTGCACAACCTGCCTGCACTTCAAAATCGTCCCAGCAGAGACAACATATTCTCGGAAAGTTCAGAGGAGTAAAAGGGAAACAACAAAATAGGTTACCAGTACTGTGTTTACTAAGGAGGAAGAGAAAGCGAGAGACCAAACTGTCCTTCCAAAGGCAACCTGCCGTGAAGGAGCCAAGAGAGAACTTGGTAAAACTGCTGGCACGGATTGACACATGCAGTTATCACTACCACCCCCCTCTCTTGTGTTTCACGACCCACAATAACACAAGCTTAGCACTGAACCAGGCTCAGAAGCATACACAAAGACTTGCTTTAACCTGCTCATCCCCACCATCGAGAAGTTGGGTAGATGATACAGTTACCATTTCATTAGGATTGATATTTATTGATATTGATATTGATATTGATATTGATATTGATATTGATATTGATATTGATATTGATATTGATATTGATAGAGCAGGAAGACCATGAGGCTGAAACCTCACAGACCCAGTGGTTTTGGGTATTGTTCTCAGGTATGCCACTGTGGCGGACATGGGTCAGCGTGAGATGATGGGTGCCACACAGCCTTATGGAGACTGGCCTGCATTATAGGCTCCTTAGGGAGATCTGGGAGGGGAAGGCAACTTATCCTGTGGCCATTTGATATCCCTGTCAAACATATAGTAACAGGTCAAGCAGCAGTACTGTAAAAACAGGGAGGAACTAGTAAACAGACTGGAAACATTGGAGTGCCTGAGAAAAGGCAGAGTTTGTAGCACTCAGCAGGAAAACCGTATTTGACTGACAAGAAAACAGTGGCAGGAATGCAGAGGCTTGCCCAAAATCACTCAGGCAGTTACAGATAATTAGCGAAGTTGAGCTTCAAGTACATCGCCCTGTGTTTGGTCCTGCTTCTCCCAAAGATGTTGATGTGGTATTAAGGACAGAGTGATGGATAATGTCTTTCAGATGCCAGGTCTCCTGTCTAAAGCATGGCTGGTTTTTGTAGAGTTGTCAGCCACAGTTTTTAATCAGGAGCTAAAGAGCTGATTTTCCAAATTAGATTGGAGGTTAGGATCAAATGTTAACTTTTCTAAAAAATTTCCCTTTCAGTTCTCCTACAGTGAAATTCTTGCTGCAAATCCCTTAGAAACTGCCTTCTCTTCCTCTGAAGCACTTCTTCCAGTCTGATATTCAAACTGGATGGTAGAAAAAGGATGTAAACACAAAACATTTGGAAAGCAACAGAGTTGGCTGGTGAGGTGTTTAATATTGATTCAATATGATTAAATATGATCTCTGTTTTCACTCTGAAGAGGAATGAAGTTTCTCAGTACTGAGCAGGAGCACCAGCACCCACCTGCCCTTGGAACTCTCCGTTCTGTGCATACCTCCCGACCCATCCACACACATTCCTTCCTCCTCCAGGGATAACTGCTGCCCCTGGAGACTTCCTTGTCCTTTCTTCTACAGGAACAGCATCCAGGCTCAGCTCACACTCTGCATTCAGCCCTTTTTCCTGGCAGCCTTCATCAGGCCTCTCTGAGCAAAACGGGTACTACTGCTCTCTGCTTCTCTCTGTGACTCAAGCACAGACTCACACAGGACAGGGAAAATTGTAGACCTCGAATAAGGCCTTTTCCCACACTTGACTTTCAGAGAAATAAGCCCAGAAGGCTAGTAAATCATATGAAAATCCAAAGTCAGCATTCTAAATGTCTCAAATTTCTGCCAGCTGGAAGCAGTAGAGCACATACCTTGACCCTCACATGGTGTCCTTTGTACCAGCCTCTCCCTTCTCCCTACAATCCTGTGAGACAAGTTTGTGACAGGAAAGGATTAAAGTAACACCTTTGTGTCGGACGGGATGTACTTCTTATGGTACCAGTGCCCAACCACAAGACCAGCTGTGAACCTATTCCCCTGTTTCACCACCTTCTCCACATGTCTTCACTGGCGTTTTTACCTTTTACACCTTTTGTGCACGGTACACATGCAGTGAACTGTCCTGGAATAGCATTTCTCTATCCTCCTTCAAACTCTAGCTTGGGACTCAATCCTAATGACGTATTGATTGCATTTACGCACATAGTGAAGTCAAATATGTTGATATTAACCTCCTAACAGCTCCTTAGAGGAATGAGAGGGGCTGTGCAAGTCCAGGAAGACACCAAACAACTCTAGCCATAGCACCAGCCTTACTTAAGTGACAGTGCTCCTAAAGAGAGACTAATGGGCACTACTGAAAGCCCCATTCATAATCATTTTGAGCAGTTCTAACAGGAAAATAGAGGCTTTTTGGACTTTCTGTCACCAGAAAATAAGGCAACACTGATCTGAAATGGAAACATCAGTCTGAAGTGCTTTCCAAATTTGTTGCCTTTTTATTGAGACACAGACATAAAGCCAGCAGCTGCAGTGCTGCATGCTCCATCCCTACCCCACACCCCTTGCAGGGCTGCTGTCCCCTGCACGAGCCAGTCACAAGCGTGACATGCAGGCTGAGTGCAGTGTGAGTATATATGCAGACAGATGGATCCAGGGGATTCCACTCCATGATTTGGTCATCTTTCATCTTAATCCACCACACACTTTTCCTGCAAGCCTATTAGCCACACTTTACATCATCAGTGTCCAGACATGTGCCTGAAGGTTATTTGCACTGAGTATCAGATGTCAATACACATAATAAACAACCAACACTTAAGCATGCATGAAGTTTCTATTCAATTGGCTTGTTACCACCTCAAAGAAAGAGATATGAGTGACCACAGCTTCTCTTTGAAATGCACATTTGTGTCCTTTTCTGCCATTCGTTTGCCAGCTTGCCTCGCTTCCAATGAACGTCTTCCCAGGGAAACAGGCAGATTGCTCCCAGCCATGTCTCTCATGCTGCTGATTGCACAGCTCATCTTACTCACCACAGGGCATGACTGTCACCTAAAGGTGGGTTGGGAGGCGCCAACCCTCATTCACGCGTATGTTTTCTTCTGCAGAATTGAAAGGCCACAGAGAGGGGGAATCCCCTCGCAGATAAATTGTAAAAGGAAACTGAGGTTTGTACCTTGCACAGGACGGACCTCGGCTTCAGTGCTTTTAGTAGATGTCAATCTACTGGAGCAGATCCTTAGTCTCTCTGTATTTTCCCTCGCTTGTATTTTTCATATTAACTGTTGATTGACTGTCTTTAGCTAGAGGCCTTTTTTGGCCAAGATCTTTATCTTCCAGTGACAGATCTCCAAGCTGCACCTATTAGAGTACCAGTGACAGGAAACCATTCTGGTACAGGAATTTAACAAATCCTGAGTCTTTTAAAAAGTTTTTGCATTCTTCAACCATATTCTTATGCACCATTTGAAATCAGGGACATAGCTATGCCTGAGCATATGCTAAAATGCTCTGCTGCAGGAAACCATTTTGTATATTACTGCCAAAATTTCATCCTTCCCAAGCTGGCTTTAAACTGGGTGGCTCAACAGCTGATGGCAGGACTGCTGCAGGAGCACAGAGCTCAGGGCAGGATAAAAGCCATAAAATCTAACCACCTTTTCACATAGATTTTGCAGTCTTTTTTGGTGTTGCTGCTACACATGCAGCAGGTAACAAGTTTCAGTGAAGGCAGCTCAGTGCTCCTTACAGTGCCAGTTACAGTGCTTGCATATGCATCAGTAACCAGGAGTAATGAGAGCTGGTTTTAAGTCCTGGTGCACCAGGGCTTGCTGTGGCTGGGCATGTCATCTCTGCCTGCTGGGAGGCAGATGTTGCACTTTTACTGTCTGGAGGGGCAAGGAAGGACAAAGGTGAAATTCTGAGAAACCACAAAACCCCAGTAATTATGTTTCCTGTATCCTCGGGGTATAGATTTCCTCAAGAGGTGGCCAGCTAAGGGATGTAGATGCTTCAGATAACAGTCACATGAGGCTGGAAAAACTTTGTGGTAGGAAAAAATCCTTCCCTGTATAAAGATGAGAGGATGAGCATTAGCCTGGTGCCTTCTCTTTCACACTGAGCACCTGAAATCTTCACAGCATGTAGAGGAGCACGTGGGAAGTGAACTCCTACACTATTTGCTCAAAATACATCCTAAACACGCACCATTTGGGAAAAAAAAAAAAAAAGGGAAGAAATATGTCACATATTTCAGTGGGGTGGTTTTCTTGTTTTATATCCCACAGTTTTCGCACTGTAAACACAGTAAAGAAAGTCCCAGAACACTCAATCTTTAAACCTTTCCCTGGTCAGTTGTTAATTAATGTTTTTTAGGGGTTTGAGGTTTTGGTTTTGTTTGGTGCCGGGGGGGGGAAGGGGGAGCAGCTTGTTTTTGTGTTGTTGGGGCTTTTTTCTGTAGAGCTACAGTGACCTCCAGTGGCCAAAAGACGCCTTCCACGCTTCTGGACTTAGGACAGGTAAAACTATCCCTGATTATTATCTATGTGTGACAGGTGGGTCTGGAAATGGAGACAGAAACTGGATCCCTGCACTTCTGGATCAAAGCTGAAGACTAACTATCATCGTTATCTAGAATTAAGTAACAAGAGAGAAATTTAAAGTATTCATTTTCTAGACATTTCTTTAGCTGATATGCTTTTAATTAAACAGAGTTTGTTTATCTATCTATAAATCCTTCTACCAGCATCTCTTCATTTAGAGTTTAGTGGGATAAATTTCATGCCTCTCCTTCAAACATGAACCCAAGTAGTAAAAAAACCCATCAAATATTATAAAGTATGGAAAAGCAAATACCAAATTACAAGAAGGAACAGCTAAAGTGTGAGAGAAAAGTGCAGAAACACATATACTAAGCATTAAATACTTTCTGGTTCAACAACTTTACCTATTTCAGTTTCAGATGCGTGCAACAGCTTTGTTCAGTCCCATGCTGGACTGATGACCATTCATGGGGGAAGGGATGTAATGGTCTAGCCCCTTAAATAGCCCACAGTATGCTAAATCCTGTTCTGCCACTAGCCCCTGCCACACAGTGCCACGTATGTGCAGACAGATTGTCAAACCAGCACACTCAGCTGCCTCAGACATGGCTTGAGGTGGGAGATACCATCTTGCCCACC
Source organism: Platysteira castanea (assembly GCA_013397175.1). Lineage (NCBI taxonomy): Eukaryota > Metazoa > Chordata > Aves > Passeriformes > Platysteira > Platysteira castanea. The sequence continues at coordinate 62,792 of VYXC01005571.1, read as the reverse complement.
ACCCATTTTTGTAAGTGACATTCTTCATTTTGGTTTCTAGGCCACTAAAATACTACCATGGTTTCCAAGGACGTATACTGATACAGTCAGTAGCCTGATTGTTGGTAAGCATAAGTGAAAAAAGCCTGGCTTTAAGACAATATCAAATAATGGAAAAGCAACCCTTAGTGGTCCTTTTCCAAGTGGTGCTATGGAATTCACACATGCAGTCACCAGCAGTGGTACCACAACCATTTTTCTCTTTTGCATACACAGGCTCCCACTCCCCTCCACGAAACTACCTGCATTTTTTTCATGTCCCTCTATCTCAACACCAGATTTTCAGGAAAACCTTCTAGGCCTTGATAGCACAAGTGTTAAAGTACCTACAGAGGTTACATATTTAAAAGGCGTAGGTATTCCTTCTTTTTGTGTCAAGAGCTTCCCTACAGGTTCATTCACTGTGCAGGGGACTCACAGCAACACGTGCGCTGAGAGATGAGGGGGTTCTTGGTTAAAAAAAAGACTGAAGGACAATGAAACAGAGGTGTCATCAAAATGAGACATTCCAATAATATCATAAAACTCCAAGTAGCAGCCCATAATGCCCAAAAAGGAGGCAGTAAAGTTACTTAAACAGTGACAGAATCCACTTTGAATTATCATAGTACCTTGTCCCATCTTTGCCTCAAGTTGCCAAGTCTTCTAGATCTTTCAGCTTTAGACAGATACAGCCAGGGTCTTCCTGAACAGTGATGTTCTCCAGCTATTTAAAACCCACCTTTACATCCAATTATATTAAAATATTATCACAGTCTTTCTCTCACCATTCAGCTCAGTTGTGACTGTGCCCTTGGCTTAGGGAAAATACACTGGCAACAGATGTACCCATTGCTCAGTGTATGAGCAATGGTCTCCTGTATTAACAGATCCCTGATCACTGAGAGGGAAGGCTCAGCCCATGGCGGTGCCCTGCATTTTTCTTGGCACAAAGTAGCCCTAAACATGCAAAAAGGTGGTGTGATTCCTGTTCTGGCTTCTCAGAGCATCAGCACATTTGTGTGGGGATTGCGTTTCACAGGAGAGAACAGGCTGTTAGCTTCTTGGAAGGAACTTTCTGGCTGAAGGAGGAGGCACCTACCACTGTCAGCCTGGATTGCAAGAAACAGCAGAAGGGTGGCATGAACCCCAAATGCTGAGACAAGGTCAAGTGAGACTTCTTGCATACCAACAGAGGTACTACCTCCTGCTGCAGTGAGCCCTCAGATGAAGAATGCCTGTAAAAAGAGACTGAAAAATAGGGTTTGGGTTTCANTATTATAATGAGCTCAAAAGTCGTTTCCATATATTGAAGTCTTTGCTTTGATCCAGATTACCTGTTGCTCAGGCAGTACACAAATTTGAGTCTCTCTGGGAACTTCATGGTGTCTGCATTTATCTGGAATGGACACAACTTCAAGGGATGATGATCTATTTCATATGAATAAGGAATCTGTATCTCCTGTGTACATCTAGTATTTTGCTTATGGACCACAACAGACTGAAGTCTCTCTAATAACATAGGCTTATCTCTGAAGTGTTGTCCTAGCTGGAGAAAAGATCTTCTTGGAAGAAAATATTAATTATCTAATGAACTGGCTGAGTAAATTCTTCTAATGACTAAGAGAAATGTAACATTAAAAAAATAAATAAGTAAATAGTGACATTAAGGTTTTTTAATTTGCCTGCATTATCTCAGTGAAATATTAAGTGCTTGCCTGAAGCTGCAAGGATATATCCAGTCCCTTCAGTATTATTTTGAGGCTCCTTGAACAATTAGCAGAGAGGCAATGCCTCAAGAGGAGTGCCCAGTCTTCACTTGCCATCAGTGTCTCCATCTCTCCATTTATATTACACAGAATTTAAACACCATGGTAATGATCTAGTTTGCTTAAATTATGTATCTCCTTCTCCCACTAAAAGAAAGAGTAGGTGTCTCTTGATCCAGACTGGGAAGTAGTGGTGCAGAATTTTATGCATTTGTCTAGTGGTTGTGGCACTTATTCAAGAAGATAAAGACGGAAGTTCAAGGGTTTTTCTCATCATGGAGCTAGATGGGAACAATCTCTGCTTTGGTTCTATATCTGGATTGCTCTACATCCAGAAAGGTAGGAGTTATGGGGCCAGACACCAGAGACCCAAGGCTAAGCCTAGCCCTGCATGACAAATGACAAAGCTCTTTCAGGTGGGAAGACACAGCAAGGAGTCTCCAATAACTCTCTAAAATGCATATGCATTTTATATCAAACTTCTCTGAGACAGAAAAAAATGGATGAGGCCACTCACATGAAAAAGTATCCCGGATCTATTCTTTCCTCCTGTTTCTATACTCTGACATCCTTTGTATTTCCACAGCTATCACAACCTCTGGTACTGCTGAGATTACAAGTGAGTATCCTTACGTACTAAATAAAAGGCAAATTCCTCTTCACAGGTTGTGTCAGACAATTTGTCATGTAAAACTTTTTCCTGCGTCTATTATCAGCTGCTTAAGGCTGCTATACAGACTGTCTGCTGGGAGGTTACTGAAAAATGGGCACTAGACTGCAAATAAGTATTGAATAAAGCTGAGATATTTTACATAGCTCAGCAATAATTTCCATATGATTTCTTATCTCTGCAAACTTCTGCACAGTTTGTTTAATAATTTTTTTCCCCACTGTATTTTCATGATTAGAATTTGCTGGGACTCTGCTGACAAAGTTCATTTAAGATATAAAACTGTGAGTTTAAAGCACATATCAGTTTCAACAAACACACTTTAACAGAAGTTACTTGGTTTTTGTGCTTCTAGGAAAACCAGATTTCAAAGGTTGAAAAGTCTGTGTCCACTGTTTCATCTGAGCCAAAGTCTTTCAGGCATCTGTCTTGAAGCACTGGGTTCCACCCATTCCCAGAGATAGGGCACTAACAGAGGTCCCCCAACATTAGGTGTGGCCACACAGATGAGTCTGGGAAACTGTAAAACTTGTCATTTTATTCAGATCAAAACACTCTCCAACAACTTCCTTCTTTGATGAAGGAGTACAACCCAGAAAGAGGCAAACTGTGCCTACGGAGTGCACTTAAAAATATTTTTGCAGTTATCCCTGCTTGAGCAGGGAGGTTGGACCAGATGACCCACTGTGATCCCTTCCAACCTTACTCCTGCTGTGATTCTGTGAGCCATATCAGGAAGAGGATTTTTTCTACTTGTAGCCTCTGAACTTCAATTCAGACTTACCATCTATCTCCATCCGTGTCTTCCCATCTTAAAGCAAAGCCGTACTATTTGATTCAATAAACTGGCATGAAGGCATGTGTCTTTCTTACAGTTTATGGCAGCACAACAGCAGAATCACAGAATATTCTGAGTTGGAAGAGACCAAAAGGATCATCAATCCAACTCTCAAGTGAATGGCCCATATAGGGATCGAATGCACAACCTTAGCATTGTTATCACCATAGTCTAACCAACCCAGTTAAACATAGAGGGGGAGAATGTTCCAAAGTTTCACTGTTAGGTCACCACAACCATGTGTTTTGGTTGTTCATACCACTTGGGGAACACTGCTAACAATTTTATTTTGAGAGAACAGCAGAAAAAATCATGAGAAATCGTGTGTTCTGAACAAAGATGGTGTCTACCATCAAGCTATCTGTACAGTTACCCAGAGTGTTCATACACTTTTACCAGTTAATACTGTACAGATTGACTGTTGGCAGGAACGCAGTCGATATTTAATGACCCTTCTACTCTGCCACCAAGGCTGAGCCCCTTGGAGTGCAACAGTCATTGCTGCCCACGGGGGTGTAATAATCACAGGCATCCTAAGAGCAACATTTGCTGTTTACATGAACTGCTTTCAAGCTTGAAAGAATGTGAGTAGGGTCAATAGCATGGAGGACAGATGGCCTACAGCTAATTTGTAATAATAATCATCTGATAATAAATAATCTGGGTAATCCAATAAAGTATTAACCTCATACTAGAGGTTAATAATCTCTAAAAATCAGTTAATTTCTGTAGAAAATTCATCTAATTATGGACCTTATAGGACATAAGCATTCAGGATTTCAATGCATTTGGACTTTATGCCCAGATAGCCCCTAAAACTGCAAGATCTCTTAAGTAATCCTGATTTACTTGCCTCTTGATTTCCAATTACCATTCTGCCTCAGAGACAGTCATAGTCACACTGGTGTATTTTAGAGCCTTGTATTTCGGATAAATGGCAAAACTGCTGTGCTGTGATACACAGGTCTTTAAGAAGGATTGGAAAAGAGGACAAAGACAGGAGTGGATTTGTACTCTGTGAGAAGAGATTCAAATAAATGGCACCCTGCTATAGATAAGACAATGGGTGAGCCAGCATTTTATGGGTAAGATCAGAGCGGAGACCAGCATGGACATCTGCTATAGACCATCTGGTAGAGAAAAGGTGGTGGGCAAGCCTTCTTTAAACAGTCTGAGGAAGCATTAGTATCATGGTCCCTGATTCTCACAAGGACTTTGATCATCCCTGATGTATGCTGGAAAGGTAATTTTCAACACTTCAAGGAACTCAAGGGGTTTCTGGAGTGCTTTAGGGTCAAAAAAACCCAATTTTTTAATGAAGATGCTGGACTGGTCAGATAGAGAAAGTGCTCTGCTGGATATTCTACTCATAAATAATGGTCTCATAAATAATGAGAGCCTGTGGCTGCACTGGCTGCAACAACCCCAAAATGGAGGTTGTAGGGTCTGAGAAGAGGGAAGAAGAAGGCAAGTAGCAGAATAAAGACTTAGATTCTGTGATATTAAAAGAGATTCTAATGAATTAGATTTCCAGAGAGAAGGCTTCAAGAAATGAGTAGATGAGATCTCATTGCAGACTGTCCTGAAGAGCAAAGGTATCAAGGGGTTAATCTTCAGGAACAACTTCCTCAATGAAGTTTGGTCTATCCTATCGTGTAGAAAGTCAAGAAAACTCTGCAAAAAAATAGCATATATGAGAAGGAATATATTTTGACTGAGCTAAAATGAAAAAAAGAAGAAATACCCAAAAAGTGGAAACATGGACAGGCTACCAAGGAGGAATAAGAGCCATGGCTCAAACAGGCAGTGCAGGAGTTAGGAAAACTAAGGCTCATCTGGATTAGAAGATACGGATTTGAAGGGTTTTACACATGAACAGCAAAAGGAAGACAACTGAAAATGTGACTTCACTGCTGAATGGGGTAGGATATAAAAAAGGACGTGACAAAGGCTGAGCTGGTCCATTCCTTGGTCTTACTGGCAAGGCCAGCTCTCAAGATTTCCATATCTCCCTGTTTAGTGACAGAGTTTGGTGAAAGCAGTAGGAGTAGGGACAACCAAGCTGGGGTCCACTTAAGCCCCATGGGACAAGGCAGTGTCCTGAGGATGCCAAAGAAGCTGGCTGATGTCACTGTAAGATTGCTATCAACTTGGAAAGGTGACAGTCAGAGACAGCTCCCAGTCGCTGAGGAAAAAAAGCAAATATTAGCCCATATTCAAAAAGAACTAGAGGGAGGCTCAAAAGGACCACAGTCCAGTCTGCTTCATCCTGTGTCCAGGAAGGCTATGCAAAAACCCCTCCTGGAAGGTACTTCCAAGCACGTATGTTTGCAAACAGTCAATACAAATTGCTAAGGACCTGAAAACCTAATTGCTCTCCATGACTGTTCCTGTGGATAAGCAGAGCACAGCGTGTTTTCTTCCATCACTTTATCACATTTTTTTCCTATAGAGGCTTTGTAGCTCAGTTGTAGAGATGCAGATCGATGAGTGGTTAAAAAACGGAATGAGCCTTTAGACTCAAAGCGAGTGAACAAAAAAAAAGCCCAAGCAATAGGAGTGATGCAAGTGAGGTCATGGCATGTCATTAGTTTTCATCAGTGACATGGACAATGGACTATATAAACTGAAATTAAATGCTACCAAGACACCAAACGGGAAGGGCAGAGCTGCTGCTCAGAAGGGCTTTGGCAGACCAAAGGAATAGGCCGACAAAATCCACATACGGTCCAATAGAGTAACAGGAGGCAAAAGCACAGGTTTTGGCTGATGCCAGCATGAGCTGACAATCTACGTGACAATCCTCTTCTGCAATTGCAGAAGAGGAGCTGGACATCCTGATGGAACAGGAACAAAGACAGTGGTGTGGCCTTGCAGTTGACACAAGTTAACTGCACTGGCGAGAGTGTGGCCAGCAGATCATTCAAAGTGATTATTACCCTTCTACGTGGCATAATGATGCCCCAACTGCAGCACTGTGTCAGCTGGTGGAGCCANCGGATGGCCTTCTGGCTCGTCATTTCTGCTGGGATTCTTCAGAGCGCTGGACACGCTGTCCTTGCTCTGAACACTTAGAAATAAGAAATAATAAACAACCTGAACGCGAACAGCAGAAGTCTCCGCTTCTTATTTATGGCTCGGGCACGGGACTTTTAACATCAAAAAACAGCCGAAAAACATCACGGAGACCACTGGTCGTTAAGATTAACGAACTAAAGAGAATTCAGAGGAGAAGGACTAAAAGGGTTAAGGGGCAGGAGGAAGCCCTTAGGCTTTGCCCACAGGCTGAGAGTACTAGGTTTCTTCAGCTTGAGTGATGGATCTCTTAGCTGTCTTCTGCTACTTAACAAGAGGGCTGTAGAGAAGATGAAGCCACAGGTGCACTGCAAAATGACAACAGACAGACGCCCAGACAGATGCAGCAAGCAAAATTCCAGTTGGATATGTGAGGTGAGGGTGGGGGGAAAGAAATTAACAGGCTGCTCAGGTATATTGTGGAATCCTCTTTCTTCAAGATTTTCATGTATAACTGGAGAAACTGAGCAAACTGTTCAGACTTTGAATATGGCCCAGGTGTGAGCAGAAGGTAGGACTAGGTAGACTTCAGAGATGCCGTCCAACATGAATGATTCCGAAATTCCAGACAATCCAACACAGCCTGTGTATTTTATGTTTGGATGGCTTAACTATGCAAAAGAAAAAACTGTTATTTTTTTGCTGGCGTATTGCTGAGTGGTTACAATTTTAGGGTGTTTATAATTTATCTAGAGTGGCACTATTTGTTTTTATGCAATAATAAAGTTAATTTACTTTTTTTCTTAATATAAGCAAATTCAACCAAGGTGGAGCACAGGACGTTATTTTTACTGTGAAAGAACTTTGGTACTGGACTTTCCCCTGTGAGTGAGGTTAAAATCCCTTGACATTTAGCTCAGTTTCCTCTTTGCTTTACACCTGTCTAACAACATTTCCCTGAAGTCACAGACCTATTATAAGAATGAACATGTCAATTTCTTAATCACACCCATGGAGCAATGACATCTTGACAGCTTCTTTCTTTCTTTGTCACTGACCTTATCTCGAGATCACCTCAAGGTTACCGGTGCAGTAACAGTGGCTGAATAGGGAAAAGTCCTGCACCATTCAGGTCTCCAGAGTTCAAAGGGTGTTAGCTGAATTGGTGACTTCTAAATCCAGTTAGGTTTCAAGGTCCTGGGTTATTTGGTAAATGTACGATTTCTTTAGATGACTGAGTCACCTGTGCTGACATACCCAGTGTGACTGGCATTAAATGTCCATTCAGGAGGACACACATGGTACTCTTTTGTCTTTTTTGCTCACCTAGCACTGACTAGTGCTTGTATAATGGCCAATATAAGTTGTTCATCATTCAACTGCAATTTGGGCCAGGGGTATTTATTTTGATATTTTTGGCAGCTGCGTTTCTCAGGCTGGGGCTCCATTACTGCTTCTAAATGAAAATGGTGTTTGCACAGGAGATCTGTACTGTCATTTGAATTTCTTTTTCTACATTTTCAATGGCTACAGCTTTTTCTTACAGTTGTTATGAGAGGTAAAAACCCAAGTGGGTGGGTGTAATAATGCAAACAAAACCAAATCACTCAGAGCTGCAACACTGAAGCTCAGCAAGGGAGAGACAAAACCAAAATATGACCATAGGAAACTCTACAATGTGTTTGTTTGTTTCTTTAATTCTGAGAGGCAAAAGACAATGATTTGTAAAAAACATTGATGCACTTATAAAATAAGCAGCAGAGTAAATCACTGTAATAATTCTACATACACTTTATACAAAAAGAACCCTTCCTGAAAATATTAGCACTTGAAAAACATATTGCTTGTGGAAAATTTAGCAAATACCATCAAGTTGCTAAAATATACTGCTGCTCTTAGGTTGAAATACATAAAACCCAAGGAATGGATTGAACTTATACCATACACCCCAATTTATCTCTTAAATTAGTTTGACTACCATAACACCCTATAAGAGACTGTAAAAGCCACAATGTGTTGGCAGATTCTCCGGCATTCTTTAAAAGTGGAGCTTTAACTGACCTTCTTGGCCCCTGCCTTTTAGAAACTACAGATACAAATGTCACGTGTATTAGCAATATAATGCACTGAATGACAATTTGATCCTTTATCTGAGGTATTAGAACAAAGAATAAGTCGTTATTAAAATTATGGCTGACTTTAGGGGTCAGTAATACTTGACATTTATGTGAGACTTATTCTCAAAGAGCATTAGTAAACTCCATAGGCAAATGCCACATACAAGCTCACCCTCCACTGGTCATGGCTAATAACCTGCCCATCACACCAGAGGACAAAAGGAGGCTGTACAATAGAGCAGCAGAAATTTCCCAGGAAGCTTCACACAGCAGTGCTAGGCAGACTTGTGAGAAAGAGAACTGATGTTACATTCCAGTACATATTAACAAGCTGTTGGGCCTAAAGTGCTGAATCCTGACTCCATTTGACAAACGCAACTCCTGTTGACTTCAGCAGCTCAGCAGGGGTCAGTCTGTGGCCCAAACAGGAGGGCTAGTCAGCAGGACAGCTATTTAAAAGTGATCACACTTAACCACTTTGCCGTAGTCTTCCTCTTTCACCTTCATCATTTTGGAGTTCACAAGATCATTTCAGTAATTATAGTGGCAATCCATTTATCCATGAAACATTTGTACACTGAGATGCCCTTTCGGGTGCAACGATTATGGTTACACCTGCAGTAGATTTGATGATTGCAAGGTAAGAAGGAAGCATGAAGAGGAAATCAAGCAATGGCAGAGATCCCTGTTTGTTTCTTTATTCACTTACTCTGAATTATTTCTATTACTCAATGTGGAAAAAAAATATTTCCAAATATTTCCATTCTGCAGTCAAGTTTTTCTACAGCTGTAATTATCTAAGGACATATGCATAATAACATCTGTAAGGAGGGGTAATACTCCCTGTCAGCTGGTATAAAGTCTGATTTTCTAGCTATACTGATTGATCCAATAAAGGATGTTACCTCTGTCTACGAACTTTGTCATAGGAAATTTACCGATGCGGATTAGATTTTTCTCTAATAACCTCCAAGCCAAAATCTCACATGTGATCGCTCAGCAGGAGAGGTAGAAAATAGACTTGATTCCCTTTCTTTTCATTTGGCTTCTGGGCTAGGACATGCTACTGATTGCTTTAGTTTTATCCCAGGGTCACCCTTCATGTTTCAGAGAGGATGCCCCATTACAATTGGTAGCAAGGAAGATGGTCTACCCCTGTGCTATGGTTCCTAACCATTTATGAAGTCAGTCTCACTGTATTCTCTTTTTCTTCCTCCATCTTACCTTCTCCCTATAGCTACCTTTCCTCTGCAACCCTCCCTCCAACAACAGATCCCTCCTTCCACATCCCCATCTGCTTTCCTTTCAGATATAGGATACCCAGTTCCCACTGGAAAAGTTTGGCAGTTCAGCCTCTCCTCTCTGCAACACTTCGTCTCTATGGCTGGGCACCAGTGCTGAGCTGGGACAAAAAGTACATTCCACATCACATTTGCCACAGTTCTGCCCCACAGCTGTGCCAGAGCAAATACGTAACATGCATCTGCCACAATCAGAGATAAAAACAATAGTATGTTCAAGAAATCAACCATAAAAAATAAAAAACTCCTTGAGAGAATATACAAATAGGAGCTAAAAAGATAAGTACTGACAGTCCCCAGAGCCTCCATATTACCAGGGCAGTTGTCTGCTACAATAGAGGTGGTAACGCTCTCTTCCCTAGCCTGAAAGGGACTTGAAGACCTCAAAATCAACTACAGACAGATTCAGAAAATACGGTGTGTGGAAAAAATAATTTTATTTATCTCCCCAAAAGAAAACCCTTGGCTAGGCCACTGAAAACAGGAGCATGCAGTACTGAATGCCGAGGAGGAAAGTATTTTGTTTGCCCACACTAAAAAAAACCAAACCAATATCTAAGCCTATCCATGCCTCAGCCACACCATGACAGGCTGGTTTCATTTTCTGCCTCCAGCCACCAGCAGCCAGCAGTGCAAAGCTCCTCTCTGGATGGCCACTGTCCTTTTTCCACTGTTGTTCCCTCAGGTTCAGATAACCGTCTATTTTTGGAGGAACAGACCTCCAGATCAAGAATTTAAAGTCTTTCCAAAGGGCAGCTGGGGATATGCTGTACACTTCTAATACAAGGCCTTTGTTCAAGCAACAAAACATTTAACTCCCTCTTGCCTCATGTGTGTAGCTGTCTGTTGAAGAATTTCTGAATTTAAATAAAAAATGGAAGCATAATCATTAAATTAAGAGTAACTAATATATGCTATCCCTTTATTGTAACTGTTTCCCAGGTGGTGAGGTTTTTTTCAGCTAATTTAATGTCCTATTAAGGGTATTCAAAGGAAGGATTTAACATGATAGTGAGAATGGGGAAATACCAGATTTAACACCAAAGCTTTTAAATACAAAGATTTATAGTCTTAAGTTTTAAATAATTGTTTGAACTTATAAGAGACTGTTCAAAGCTGCAATTGAAAACTTTTGGAAATATTCATTTTATGACCCATAACAATAATGGTAAGACTTGTGAAAGTTATTAGAGTTGTCAGCTTAGCACATAAAAGTCAAGAAAATGTCACAGATATATCTCTTCTGTGTATAACACTGTGGGCAAATTGAATTTAGGAATTTATAGGAATGCACAAGGAATCTGATGATTTTTTTACCTGTCTCTAGAAATGTCATTCATGTAGGTGTCAGCAGCTAATAAAATGGAAATTATTAAACCGAGAACGAGCTGCAGGACAGCTGAAACTGTCACCTCCCTGTATCTCTCTTTCAGACCATCAGTTTGGAAGGTCTGGCTTTCATCCTGCCTTTCCTCATTGCTTTATACAGGGCTATGTTCAAACTGGGAAAATTAGAAATCATCTCTAAGTCAAACAGCGTCTGAAATCTGTCCACAAATTTGTTCTCTTTCTCCAACCTAAATTTCATGGCCCACAGAATAACAGTATCATTCTTGCACAAGTGATCAAAAGTTAGGAGGAGTTCATCCAGGAATGGATGGTAGTAAACTACATCAGCAGCCATAATGTAGTCAAAGTGACAGGAAGACCTAGGAAAGTTCTTTTCCAGATCAATTCCCCAAGACAATTCTTTAACACAAGGCTGGTGCTTGCATTTCTTCTTTGTATTTTGGAGAAGATTGTGCTGAAGGTTTCCCAGTAGCTCTGGCAAATCTGTGGCAGTCACAAAGGCACCTGTGACACAGAGAAAACAAACATAATATTTGAATATACATCAAGACTTGAGTAAAAGCCCATTCACAAAAGCCACAGCACAAGGAACTGGTTTTATCAGGTAACTCTCACTGAGGGCAATAAAGAAATGTAGATGCTCCCAATAACTCTTAGATATTGTGCTTAAAATAAATATTTGCTTCCTAGTAGTTCTACTCTGTGCTTGCCTTCTAAATGCAGCTGGTGGGGAGAAATGAGATACTTAGCGTATCTTGGTATCACAATGGTTAAAAGTACAGTGGCTGACTAGGGACTGAAGAATACCAATTACTGAATCCAAGAAGCCAGCATGAGATTTAAGCATTGCCTCCACACTAATCCTTCTCACACTTTCTCAGACTACAGAAAGCTAAATTTCTGTCAAAATGCAGAACCCACTGATCTGGATTACTCTTGAAGACGAATAGGGTACCATGAGAGCAAACACAACAGTGTTTGCAGCAGAAAAACCAAGTTGCTGAAGGAAAATACAGAAACACAAATGGATGGAAAGTGACCTGGCATCCAAGAGCTGTTTGATCAAAGGAAGGGGATGCACTGCTCATACCTACATCTGGCTCAATCTATGTGCCACTGACATCCTGTGAAGCCACTAATTTCTTATTTTGATCCCCAGTTTAACACAGTTAATAACAACATATCTACTGGGATCTCCTCTATTGCATCAATACCCTCCCAGAAAAAAAAACCCAAAAAACAAAAAACAAAAAACAAAAAAACAAAAAACAAAAAAACAAAAAACAAAAAAACAAAAAACAAAAACAAAAAACAACAACAAAGCATGTTTCCAAACAAGCCTTTCAGAATTTACTGTTTCTTGCTCTTGGAAGCTTTCAAACAACAATGTCTTAGAAGAACCAAGCCACGTCCTCTGTCCTCCACTATTCATCTGAGAGATGTTTCCAAGAGCATAAGAGAAATATCACGTACTCACCCAGCAAACTGGCTACTATGGAGACCAAGCCAGTTCCAGCTCCAATTTCAATCACATTTTTGTCAACCAAATTGCATTGTTTAGAATTAGTTTCCAAAAAATAACACAGAACAAGAGCCTGTAGGGGAGGAAATCCACGAACATGCTGAACAAATTGATGAAATAAATCCCTTTACTAAATATGAATTGTCAACTAAAAGCATGCAAAAAAATTGTTCAAATGAGCAATATTCGTTCAAGCACTATCCCTAAAGGATCACAGCTCACTATGATCTTCGGGCCCTTTAGGTCACAAAATAAATACTACGACACGTCTCCATATAGGTCTGTGAATTATTACAGCCAGAAGGAACAACTGCAATTAGATAATCTGACACAACACATAACACAAGCTGTAAAATTCCAGTCACCAGTTCCTGCTTATAACTGGACTTACTTCTGGTTGAGACAAAAGGTGTCCTTCAAAAAAACATCTCAATATAGGGACTGCTTGTGAGAGAAAATCCACAACAACCCTTGTTAAATTCTTCCGATAGTCAATTATTTCTGACAATAATTAATTATTGCTAGGGTTCAAGAGGGACATATAGATTTACCCCCTTTTCTTCTGGTTCAGTTTGTTTGCAGTTTCTATTTGTTTACCTTGTTAAGCTTAGAAAACTTTCATAGTAAATATAGCCACAAAGAGCATCTACAACAGTCTTTACACATGTATATATAAACTGTGATTAAGAATCTTCTTCTGTCTCACAGAATGTTCTGTCTCACACTGACCAGTGAGTTTTAGTTCACTTTTGAAATATAAATTGCTGATTTTATTTCTCTGATAAAGATGGTTTCCAGATTTTCTTCCATATTTTCCCCAGGCATTGATAATTATATAGTCTCCACTGAAAAATAGGATGGTTGCCACATCCTTTCACAATACAGATGACCATTTGGAAAGGCAATTATTAGTGGCTTGCTCTGGCACAGCAAAATTAGTTTTGCTTTTAACCAATTAAGAATGAGAAGGAAAGGAACAGAAGGACTGCTGACCCAATGTTATCATGCTAGAAATTCAAGCAAAGGTTTTGTTTCCTACCTCTTAATTCAGAGCACAGAAGAGAAGGTAATGCAAACTTACATATATCACTTAATCAACAGCATTTTGATATAGACGTCAGTCTGTGAGAACCAGGAATAATTAAAGTCAGGTTCCTAAAGACTGGGTCTGATATCTGACATTATACTGACATTATATTTGACATGATATTAGGATTTCCTCCTAGTTGCATTAATTCCTGTAATTTCTTCCCTCAGGGTTTTGCTGTATTCTGTTGTAGAAAATGGCTGGCATAATCAAAGTTTCTGAGGGTTAAATCAGGGAAACTTTGAAATCTGCCTTCCTTTCCATGAAATGTGCAGAAACTTTACTTTCCTTGAAGTTTCTGCACTCTTGACAAATTTGGCTGACATTTTTCAGAAGATTTCAAGTACAGATAGATGGAAGTGGAAGGGAGAACATTAAGAGACAGAAATCGAAGGGTTGTATTCCTTCCACAACAAAAGCAGCTAAGCCCTTCCAGATGAAAAAAAAAATGTTTTTCAGTGAAACCCATGATTTTGTGAGAATAATTGGTAGTCAGTCAAACTTTCCATGAAGACATGCACTGAGGTCACTAAAACATATAGCACAGATGACTGGTCCAGGTCTCCAAAAACCAGGCATATCATTTGGACTTCAAAACAGAGGAGTAGGACAAGTATCCTCAGCTGAACTGTGGTCATACTTCTAAAAAATAGCATGATCCTAGGAGGCTGATGCAGTTGGGAAAGAAATGGAGCATCCTGGGTCTCTCCTCTAGGGACACAAATTTCAACATGCATCGTGGCACGTCCCAGTAGATTTCTGTCAGTCTTAATTATTTCAAAACAATAAGTTTTATGCATTGTACAGATTCAAAACTTGAAGGCTCCTTGTATGGTGAATGTGTTGATGGTTCTTATATCAAGAGCCAAGGACTGTAGTTCTCTCCAACTAGATTTCTGGCTGTTTAATTGAAACTTTAATTTAACTGAAAGCTCCAGCTGAATGTTTTCCCATGTCTATGTGTTAACAAGGTAAATTTTTTTCTTACATGAGTAGGTTGAGTAGCTTCTATGAGTGCTAACACCTTGTGAGCTCGTATCACAGTTGTTTCCGCAACCTGGATCTGCCTGCTACACAGCCATCTGTATTTATAAAATGTACAGAAATGCAATCATCATAAAACTGCCATATTTCTTTCAAAATATGCTTGTAACTGGCTAATAGGATTAAAAGCTACTGGTAAGCGAGGAGGGGACACAAGATCATACAACTTGTGTGACTGAGACACGAACAAGAAATACCATGTAAGATTTGGGAAACATGAATCCACACAAAACCAGGTTAAATTCAGGTTTGGGATTTACAGAACAGAGACAGAGAAGCACAGAATTATTTCCTTGGGTTTACGACATGTAACAAAATATGTTTATCATACAAAACAAATTAAATAGTGCTAGAAGGCTCTAAATATAAAAAATAACAATATTACAAAAATATTGTACCGATGGCCAGACGACTGCCCCGTAACAATCAGTGGCTTCTGTAATTCTTATCTCATGGCCAGCAAAATGAAAGCCTTCCCAGGTCTTATGAGTTATAAGATCAGGGAAAAAACGCCTCCCCATGATTTCTGCAACTATCCGTTCATCTTCTTTTTCCCCTGGAAGCAAAAGTATAAAAGGTCAAACAGGCTGAGTGAACTGATTATGGAACTACCAATTCATATTGAAAAGTTGATTTGGAAGCAAGAATATAAATTACATCTGTGAATAAAAATACATTTCACCATTAATGGTTAACATGGTACACAGCAATTCGCCTGAATTCCAATTGAAATTTTCAGTGTGTGACTAAATAATTTCTTTCATGTTTTGCTGAAGCAGCCAAGTTCATAAAAAGTAAAAAAGGGGAACACTAGCACACATTGCTTTCCATTTCAGCAACCCAAAGGAAATTTTTAAACCTCTTTTTCCCTTCAAGAACAGCTGTCCTTAGTCTAGACACTCATAGTTGCATGCACTGGGATTTTTCATCATTCCCCATATCCTTTTACTGTTCACTTTCCCCATATTATGGTTCTTTTTGACAGTAAATAAAAGAAGCTAGAGTATCATTTATAAGTCTGTCACAAAACTTGAGAAACAGATCCTAGCAACACAAATTATGACAGACAGGAGTGAAAGCACTCATGTTGTCAGGGAAGCTTATCCACCCACACCACCAGAGCCATTTCAGAGGGATTCTTTCCAGTTGGCTTGATATCCTGAATGCCATCCCTGTTGCTAAGAGAAGAATATTTATGATAGCTAACATAATCCTGGATAACTCTTCTAACAGGAGAAGATTCATTCCTTTTTAGCTGAATACCAAGCTAGTTTCAGTTTTGCCATCATCACACAAAACTGCATCACAATGTTAGGGGAAAAAAATGTAAGTGAAGTTGTCTAGAGCATTTTCTTAGCAAAGTGTAGATTAATTCCAAGTTTTCACAGGAATTTTGCTTTCATTGTCAACTGTGATCTGTTGGCAAACCAGCAAAAGCAAAACACGTTTTCAAGCTACACCTTCTAGAAAGCATGCTAGAGATTTAGATAACTGGGTTACCACCTTATCCAAAGCAGAGTTTCTGTATCAAGCCTGAAGCTCCCATTAAAATCACAGATATTAATTTGGGATCTGCATGGAAATTGCAGGGCAAATGGCTGTTAAAAATGAAACCATTTTTGCGTTCGTCAACATAAAACACATTGATTTACTGAAGATTCTTCTCATTTTCTTCCCCCTTGAATCACTGCAGTCACAGGACATAACGACCCCAAGTGTTGTCATTTATTTTGCCACATGCCTCAGTATTTTTACTGTGATATCTTATGTACAGAGTCTCTCTCCTTTCCTTGTGATAAAAGACCCAAGGGACAAAAGCAGGGGTGAGCAAAGAAAAAGATGGTACCAAACAAAAAGACATCAGGAAGCTGCACAGGCTCATTAGCCAGTGCTTTAAGCTTGTAACTCAACTTTCAGCATCAGAGGGAACTAGAGAATAGCAGCGAACAAGGAAGAAAAACCAAAAATGTTCGATCTTGGTATGTTGACACTAAGACACAAAAACCCGACAGAAACTGACTAACCAACCACAGTACTTGTAGAATTTATTGTGGGGGTTGGGGGGAGAACCCTAATCATGGGAAACAGCAAAATGAAAAATAATGCCATGTATATAGTACTGGAAAAATACAGTTCTTATAAATTTTATAAAGGTAATTAAAATAAAATGCTCAACAATGAAACAATGGTATTTTAAGATGCTAGGAAACAAGCAGTGTGTGTCAGCCTCTTCAAGCCTCTAATGTTAAGTTGGGAGAAAACACATGCATCACTGTGCCTGTAATCAGGGAGCTCTAGACAAATGTGAGTTAAGTGCCAGGGAAATGCTGCTTCAAGGCAAAATTAATCTTTCTTTTATGAGAGAAATAATAAAAAGCTGTCTTATTACACATCTCATAAGTGTATTTAATAGATCATCCTGTTTCCAAGCACACCAGATACAGCCTGCTTTTAATCTTCTCTGATTGCTTAGAGCAGTCTGATCTTGTTCTGTGATCATTACTAGCTGTGGAAGTAAAAGCTATTCTTTCTATTACCTTTCAATTACAACCATTTTTCTTGATTCTTCCTCCCTTGACATCTGTTTTGGATCCAATTTTGTTGAGAACCTGGTAACTTATTAAGTCTTAACTTATAAAGCTCCTGCCAGAAGATCTATAAAACTTTTGCAGTACTACAGCTGCCCCTCTAGCACTCAGTAAACATTTCCCACCTATTCCCTACAGGATCAGAAAACTTTCTACTTCAGGTTTGCACAACACCTACACTAACAGAGTTTGTAGGCCACTGCTGTCTTCCTGAGCTAAACTGTCTGTACCCCTGAAAGAAGAATCCCAAATCTGCTGATCAGCAACACCACTTGAATTTTTGCCCATCTTATCATTTTGGTAATCTTCCAGGTGGCTTATCTGGAGAAGCTTACAAATTTTTCTTTTTTATTTTTAATTTCCTTGTAAGAAGACACTACTATTGTGAAGAATCAAAAAGAATATCTGTTTCATTAGAGTTATCATATGTTAGACAAGGCCCAAAGGAGAAACTTTCTAAGAACCAGGATGCTAATGGTTCTTATAAATCCTGACAGAGTGCTGACAAAATAAAGAGTGCAGACTTTTATTCAGATTCACTTATTCCATACAAGTTTCCCTTTGCACAGCAGAAAACATTCCTCTGTTTGCTACTTTTTATCTTTCAGAACAACTTCTTGTGGGAGTGCACAAAAGGAAAGAAGTTAATTTTACTGTAACTGCCGTCAAAGCAGTGAGAATAGAAAAATAAAGAACTAGTGGGAAATCTTTCAAGCTACACAAAAACTGTTGTAAGAGTAAATAAAATCCAAGTGAAATGAACTCTTTTAATATCTGAAAACATTAAGAAAATTCTACTAGCACTTTGATCAAACTAGTTCCTTGATAACAGATGTAAAGAGCTGGAAGGGGATTATTCACCTGGAAGTGTTTACCTCAGTATTAGTCCATATTCTCTTTTTCAGAAAAAAAGTCCTGAAATTATGAGTCCATGTATGGATTCTAATGACATTTTAAGACAAAAAGAGATGACTCATTAGTAGAATAGGGTCGGATAAGAGAAGAGGAGGCTTGACTGACCTGGTTTTCAATTCTTGTAAGAATGGAAGTGCATAATGGGCATTTCCAGCGACGCTACTGCAGCACAGATACTGAACCATTGGAACTTACAAGTCTGACAGGACTGGCTCCTCCATTCTTTGCAGAGCCAGAAGAAGACAAACACACAGGTTGTGTTTGACCAGATAGCTTTGCCCTCACTCCTCCTCTGTGATGTGGAGAAGTGTGGAAGTGGTATACACACAGAATTATTTCCTTCAGCCTATTCCATAATTTGCAGAAGCAAACACAGAAACCACTGGAGTTTCTAGAACCTTATTTACAATAAGATAAGGCAGTTCGATCCTGTCCAGGTAACATATAGAAATTGAGATCATTTTTCTTAGTGAAACAGATAGAACTCCTTTGTCTTGAACTTGTATGCACGAAGTTACCATCTATAGATGCCTCAAACTCTTCAAGAATATCTTTAAGTTTCTTAATACTTTTTGCCTAATAGGTTAATTACTTACAGTGTTCTTTGGAATATTTTAGATAAAGTTTCTTTATTTTAGAAGTCTAACATCTTTGGAGCATTTTTCATGAGCTCTCTTGATTTTACATTAGTATCAGGGCTGAGGGAAAAAACTCATGTACTGCTGACACGTCTTGCACTGTATCAACCACATCAAATGAGTGTAAACATCATTCTCAAAGGCAAAGCAACTGCAATGCAAACAAAGTTTTCCAAAGAGACACACTAATCGTGGAAGACTGGAGTTGTGAAGTCAGTGACAGGTTAGTTAGAGACACATGTCAAGCTGCAAAATCTTGGGTAGAGAACCAGAGGATTTTGCTGACACATTCACAAGTCATGTTAAACAAATTTTAAAATGTTATATGTTGGAACAAAACCTAAAGAAAGAAAATTATGTGAGTTCTGCTGAGAGAGAACTGGAGAAGTCCTTCAAGTAGGGAAGGGAAGGGTAGAAGTAAAATAACAGGAAATAGACCAGGTCAGAATGGAACAAGTTGAAAAGTGCAGCATCTTTTCCTATAACAATGAAGGCAATCTTTATCTGCACACTTCTTGCTTAGAATGAGTAGAAATATTACCTGTTTAGAAACGAGCAACATGATCAGTTATTTACACCACTTGTCACATAAAATGATGCCTGGAAGTATACAGCTGCATCAGATATGGTAAATTTAAAATTCAATTGGGTATCTTCCATCAGTTTAAAGAATACGTTAAATCTCTCACTGCATCACTAGTGACAACTGCCTACAATATTGTATTCTCCACTGAATGAAAAAGCAGCAGAGACAGCCATTGTAAAACAGCATTTAGAATGCAGAAAAAGCAGCAAAGACAAGGGGGTTAAATCAAAATTATATTTTAAAAAATGTTACCACTATCTAGATACTTGAATTAAAACATAGCTAAAAAAGTAAAAGGACTCCACCACATGAAAGTTGTGATATACTAGCAGTCAACATCTCCATTTTCAGACTAATTCACAAATAACACATAGAGTAACAAAACACACTCCAAGTACTTTGATAGTGGATTAGAAGAAACATTCATTCAGAAACAATAGTTTCACCCATTGATTCATTGAAACAGCCTACAGGGAAGGAAAAAAACATATTAGTCTCTCTCGAGTGTTGGCCTGACTCTACTTAATCTCTTGAGGTCAAGTGGTGTCACAGCCCAATGTCATAAGGAAATAAGATCCACTCATCTTCTGCTTCTCTCCTGCTTTGATGGATTTTCTCCAACTGGCAAAAGGAATGAAATCCAAGACTTCAGCATGAACTTGACCTGACAAAGTTCAGCCCTACAGCAGCATATTCTCCCTTCTTCAGAAGCAGTATACTCTCACCTGTAGGGTTTAGATTTTAAATTTACCATTTAGACTTGTCCTTACAAATATTTCGATACCATGCATCAACAGCTGTGAAGATGGTTCCTGTACGACTTCTCAGCAATTGCCTCCTCACAGGAGGACTGCCTGTGCTGATATTACTGACTGAGTAATGCAAGAGAGTTTCCAAGAGATTCCAAGAATTCATAATACCTAGGACTCTTCAGATCACCCCCCACTCTGGACACATGGGAGTGGAGTCATCCAAACTAAATATTTAAGATGCATTTTATTTTTATAATGTGGACATAATATATATAATACATATTGCTTATATTACAAATATATATTATAGCTATCTCTATATCCCAAAGTCTACATCTATATATCCCAAAGAATATACCTGCAAAAAGATCGGTAGGGGAACAAACCTGCAACTAGTTCTGTGACTGCAAGAGATGACTGGAGAAGACTTACATTACTCCATTGATAGAAACCATCCAAAGGTATCCCAATAAATCCATATGGATATTTCCAATGGCTGACACCAAGTTTATCCTAAAACTACATAAAGGTTACAATAATAAGGGATTCTGGAGTCTCTGAATTTTTACTGAGCTACTGACATCTCAGAGCCCTGGTCCTGCAAGCATTACAGATGGCTCCATGGAAACATACACAATCCTGAATCACAAAGTAGTCCCTAAATTTCAGACAGTATCACTTCAGCATCTTTATTTCATTCCACCTATTTCTATTTTATTCCATTTCAGCCCAAGGGCCCTTAAAGGAAGGGGTTAAGAGGGAAAGCTAATCATGCCCTTGACTTCACAGAAGTCAGATGTAACCTACAACCTTCTAAGAATATAAAGCAAAGTACCATTCCAGTACTTGTCTAAACTGCACAGTTCATTTTTCCTTACTTCATCCCGACCTGCAAAAAGGGATATCATCATGTAAGTGTAGGCATTCCAGTACATTCATTACAAGCTCAGCCTGCTGAAGCGATGGCAATGAAGGGGTGTATTATATTGATCAGTCTGAGATACCATGTCAGGGTGATAAAATGCTTGAAACTTTATACTTAGAAATGCAGAAATACAAAACTGCCACCCACGGGCAGTCTCTTCTCAGCCAAGAGACAAGATGCACTTAGCCCAGAGCATGAGGACACAAGAACAAGAGAAGCATTTGCTCACAGTATCCCGTCTATGTATTTACCCAGGCTTGAGAGGCACGTTTTCAATTGCAAATTTACACCACTGATATCCCAGCCCTATCCAAGTCACAGGTCATCTAAAAACCATTAGATGGCTGAAAATAGAAGTACTGTAATCATTTTATCTCATGAACACATAATGAATTCAAGTTTGCCAAGTACTTCCCTTATTACTTCATCATGTTTGTCTGTCATTGAAAACATCTCCAAGTCTAGGCTCAGAAGCTATTTAATCTCTAAAAATAACTAAATTATTTCCCTTTGACTACAAAGCAGGCTGTGTTCTTAAATTAGATGGTCTAATATACATTATAAAAGGCGGCTAATTTCCTGACAGATAGGAGAAGGGTCAAGAAAATGCTGTCAGTTTCACCCACCAATATTCTGGATTTCTAAAATATTCCTTTGCATAAAGTACCTGAAAGTAACCTAACAACATCAACCCATGCAATCATACCACTTTTCTCATGTGGCAGTTGAGATATACTATTTAATGTTGAAATGCAGCTACTGCAAAGGCTAAAGAAGTTAAAATGGGGAAGATGGGCACATGGCTGAGAGGGAAGAAAAAGTTACAGCCTTTCCTACAAAGTTAATGTATGCTTTGATAATTTGAGTGCTGCCTCCAACTTCTGTTCTATCCATACACAAGAAGTTTTCACCTGAGTTTAGCAATGTCTTGAGCAAAAGTGTGTCTACTTATTGAGGGGAGAGAAAGAGAAGAGAGAAGTGTTAAATTAATAAGGTGGGCCATCAGGAAACCAGGATTGCAAGAATCATGCTAGAAGGATAACAAGCAAGGAAAACTCCAACTACAAATTTGGCACTCAGTTGTGAAGAGGGGGACTTGGGGTCCATACTCAGGTCCCAGGACGTTTTTCACATTTTACAACAAAGTCTTTGAAGTCAGTGAAAAAGTGTCAGTGGGAAAGAGAATGAGAGAGATAAGAAGAATTTTTAGAAGTAACCCAGGAAATATGGATGAGATACTACATCACCCTCTCTTCCCAGCTGAATTAGCTTGAATTTTAAGTTACAGGGTTAGGATGCTTTTCACTTGGTTCCATTCCAAGTATGTCCTGTGTAAAGCACCTTTCTGGACTCCACCAAGATGCTTGAAATGATGGCAGGAACTGCCATCAATTAGGACATCTGTCAGGCAGGGCAAGTAGAAGGAGTGTGTCCCTTCTAAAATGTCAGGAGTTACGTGAAGGTTACTAGGTCAGCATTTTCTCAGATATTTATGGATTAAAAACTGAGCTGTGGCGAAGGGAAGTGAGACAATGGACTGTCAAGGACAAGTACACATTGCAAACTTGTTCTTCTCCTTTTGTCTCAGAGATAAAATTATTCTGGGGTGAATTTACATAATGCAACTGGGGTAAAGTAATTTAGTATCCCAAGAAATTAGGACAGGAATGGTAGCATCTGGTCTCAGAAACATTTAGCCAAGGAGAGTTAAATCTAATATGAGAAATTATGTGAGGAAAGAAAAGAGACATCTAACAATGCAGGTGTGGAGAGCTGATTGTTTAAAGTCACAAAAGGAATAATCAGAGTGGGTGAGGACCAACCTGTAAGTGGTGAACCAGTAGTAATGGGAATCATGAACAAAAATAAGGAGTTTTAAACTGGAGAATGTATGACAAGTAAATTAATAAGCAAAGGGGAAAGCACCAACTATAAAGCTCTCAGACCACGATGGTGGTGCAACACTGGAACAGATTGCTCAGAGAAGTTGTGGATGTTCCATCCCTGGAAGTATTCAAGGCCAGGGTGGATGGGGCTTTGAGCAACTTGTTTTAGTGGAAGGTGTTCCTGCCCATGGCAGTGGGGTTAGAACTAGATGGTCTTTAAGGTCCTTTCCAACCCAAATCATTTTGTGAGTCTAAGATCCTATGACTGAAAGTTGCAAACAAACTGAACTGGAATAAGAACCCTGAGAAATAGATATTGAGACAGGTGAAATAATGAAATAGGAATGGCAAAAGCAGTAGAGAAAAAGGATGAGAACAAGGAAAGTACAGGCTCAGAGTAATCGAGCAGGCAAATAAATCTCCATGCATCAGGTTCAGCACCCTTCCAGCTCCAGGAGTTGGCATGGAATTTAGGATGCCAAAGTCTGGTGTCAGATAAAACTGTAAGGATATCCAATTTTCTATCCACGTCTCCTCATCCTCTTAGACTAATGTTTATAAACATGGAAGAAAACTACCTGACTCTACACAGACTATAGCTCAGCTGAGATTTTAAACAAAAATATTATGAAAAATAAAATTATTTTTTAAATCTCCTGCTTTTGCATACAGCTGTAGAACATAACTCGATCCCATTCCAAAACATATGCATTTGCTCTAATACCTTGCCTACTCCTGGTGACCACTTAAGAGGTCACCTTAAGGACTACTTATGAAACTTCAGAATCTTCAAAGATGTGCAGCCATGAAAGTACTTCAGAAGAAACACTGCCAACAACCCCTGAAGGTATTTGAAGGTAGGGTCTGAGGCTCTCTAGACAGAAATCAAGCTTGTAATAACCAATTCTCCTAACTGACAGCCTGTAAACACACCTCTCTAAATAGCTTGAGCATAGTCACAGCCTCATTCTCTGGAACCAGACACAGGCAAGAAACTGGAAGACAGATGCCAGGCACCAGCAGGAAACTGCCAGGACAAGAGCATGCAGGTACAACACACTTGAGATACCACGCGCACCGCTAGCACACTACAGCAGCGCTATGTGTTGCATTTTCTGTACAAATGCCATAAACAAAGTTCTTCAGAAAAAAATGAATGACAAGATAGCTCATTGTCAGCAAGACACTTTGTTCCTTATACTTAACAATATTCTTAAGTGTAACAAGGAAACATAGTGAAATAAGAAAAATTTTACCTTCTTGTCTTTCCAATTCTCTGACCCATTGATTTTGTAGATGATTATGTTGTAATGATGTCAAATCCATACTGTGCCGCAAACCCTGGGACAGAGAAACACAGACAAGCCGGTCTGAATAAAGTTGCTTTATTTCTTCTTTCAAACATAAGCTTCATTAAAAAAAAAATTTACTTGTATTATGCTACAATTTACTTCTATTAATAATAAAGACACAAAGACATGTAAGTGTCAATAGTCCAGGCATAAAAGTACAAGAAGCAGCAAACTAGTTCAATTGTTACACTCTCACAGAGGAAAAAAGAACAGATTTAAATAAAAAACAAAACCAAACTAACCAAACAATCAAAAGCTTTGATGAATGTTTAGAACTATTTTATGAAATATTAAAATTAAAATCAATTAAAGTCAGGTTGGGTAGGCTTATAGAGGATTTAAAGGAAAGGTAGAAACAAATTCCTGAAGGAGAAGAAAAATTGCACCAATAGGATCTAATCTTGTTTGAATTAATTGGCCTGGAAGGGAAGGAAACCTAAAAGTAAAAGCTGCACATGACAGTAAGGGAGCAGAATTCACAAATAATATGCTGAACAGAAAGTGTATGTGCCTATATGAACAGACAAAGAACATACTGGAGAAAAAAGTAGTAGGAAAAGTGGGACGGAGGACAATAAAATTTTCAGCTGTCTGCAGAAAAGCAGACAGACAACCAATAGTCTCCAATTCTTGGTATTTTACAATCAGAAAGAACACTGAGTTCAGAGCAATAAAAAATTAAACAGTGTTTTGATTATTCTTGATACTTTGATGTGATTTTTAGATGTCCACTCTTATGTGGAAATTTGACTGATTTTTCCCAGGATGGTCACAGGCTGCATACAGTTAATGATCTACAGATGTCTAAACACCCAATAGGGATGCAATTAAATAAGGCAATGACTAAAAGAGTATCTCTCTATATATTCTGAATATCAAATTGTCCTCACAGTGCAAAGTCTTAGGCAGGTTTTTCTCTCAAAACTTCAGGATAAAGAGGACAGTATGGAACAGCCCTCTCCTGTTTGAGAGGATGCACCTTACTCTCTTGACTTCACACTACAAAAGGCACACAGGTTTAATGTTTAACTTTGCTACTGCAATACCAGCAGCCATTATCCTGTTTGAAGGTGAAAATAACTTAGGAGCTTTCTACATGTCATCATAGCACACAGAACAAAAATATTGCCATTATATTTATGTCTATACATGAACTTAGCAATAGCAACATCATTAGATAGGCAACAGAAAAGAGACTCAGTGGGATTCAGTCTTTGTATGTATCTTCAGAATAACAAGTAGCATAAGAAACTATGGGGATATTAAGCAGAAAATGCTACACATGTTCATCAGCTTGTTGTTTACCTCACCAGGAAAATAAAAAAAAGGCAAATTTTCTTCCCATTAGAAGACAAAATAAAAGGTAAAATCACCCTAAAGGACAAAGCCTTTGTATTTTGTGGTCCTCTATATTTTTTATGCCATTCTAAAAATATCCTGGGGTACACTGAACTACACAGCAACCTGTCTGAGTCTAACATAGGCATTCAGGAGTGCTACAAGCAACCAAACAGGGCAGAACAGCTCAGTTACGCTGTTTAAAGAAAATGATACAAACTAATTTAGAGTAAAAGACAGAGACAAGCGAAACACCACTGCCATCCACCGCATTTCGGTCAATGTTACCTGAATCTCTTGCAGCTTTCCAAAGATGGTGCTCCAACAGCACAGTCCTTATCTTGCCGGTGGCTTCTCCCCCGGACAGCCGCAGGCAAACGCGTGTCCCCAAGCCTGTGTCACACGCTGCCAACAACCCCGCACCGCAGGAATAATAAATCCCGACAGCTGCAGCACCAGCACAGAGCGGGCACCACACACGGGCCCTGACGTAAGGGAGCAATTTTGTAACAGCGGCAGGCACCCACTCCAGGGAGCTGCAACCAACAAAGTACCCCGCTCGGGAGTACTGTTTACAAAACAGGGCAGGGCTCGTGGCAGGGTGCTAGCACCCTCTCGCTGTTACCGAATAGTAACCGAAGAGCACGAAGTCATTCTTGGGAGCCAAAAGGGTCTTCCAAGAGAAAAAATTACCAGGGGGCAGGGGTGCTTTTGCAGCAGCGGTATAGAAATGCATGCTTATGTTGGAATGCAGAACTGTAACGAGGTACACAACCCCCAAAAACCCAACCCCACGACACAGCTGTTACCCTGCATAAATATAAACATACCGCTCCTCCATATCCAAGATGTCCATTTGCTCAACAGATCGCAAACACTGTCATGGTAACAAATACAGGTATCTAAGGCTTCTCTTTTTTAGACTGGAATCAATTCGCAACAGGAGCCACCTCTCACCTCACATATTTTTTAGAAAAATTAGATTTCAACCTCAACTGTGGTTTCTGGGTGTTACCAAAAAATAATAAATTATTGTACAAAAACACTGAACAAGCCCTACAGAGACATGAGGGTCTCTGTACCATAGCTAGCAGAAGAAATTAAAGGGAGCTCTTCTACATTTATAAATAACTCGCCAGGACCTGATACACACTTTTAAAGTAAAATTCAGTAATGCTAATGAGTGATTTAGAAAATAGTGCTGTAAACTGGCTGGACAGATTGAGAATTTGCTTAAAATGTTATAATCTTTCTGAAAAGTGGTATCAAAAGGGATGATTTTCACCCAGCATAAACTGTACATGAAGTATTAGACTCCCTGCAATTGTAAGGGCCAAATCCCACCCAGTTCACCTCAGTCCCTCACCCATTTAAGGGAGGATAATGTCTCACACAAAACTTTAATGTATGGACTTGTATTTCAAATAATGAAACAATGAGAAATGCAATAGAAATATCAAATAAGAAGGCAAAAAAACAAAGAGGCAAGAAGGACTAAAATTAATGTACGAAAACAAGTAAGATGGGTAGAGTGCTTTTCCTCCTTAGACCACAGGAGCTAGAAATAAATTCTACATTCAGAGAAGTGAGGCATGCGAGAAGTCTGAGCTTCACATTGTCCCTCGCAAATTAATCCAATGTGAGTGCTGCAACCAGTAGACACCTCTGAACATCACCTTTGTAAACAAATGTCTTTGGACACAGTCATGTAACTCCAAATCTAGAAACATGTTTTACATTCAGAAGATAAACGATTACTGAACATCAGACTATAGAAGGACTTACTGTACTGTATGTTTTTCCTTGAGATTTTTTGAGGGTTTGCATCATCTCTCTTCAATAAAAAACATTTCTCTGGGCACAAAACTTTCAAGACAGGCCTTGTCTTTTTTCCTTAGAAGGAAAGAAGAAAAGCAGAAAACATTGAACTTATTTTACTTCTCCCAACACCTAGAAATAACCCAAGTAATGTTCAGAATTTCATTTAAATTTGACGTTAAGGAAGGAATAGATCAGAGGTGATTTTAACAGCTCTATCAACTTAATTAGAATGCAAAGAAATGGACAACATGTTTTGGCTCAGTTTTAAAATCTGAAGTCTGG
This sequence comes from Platysteira castanea, assembly GCA_013397175.1. Lineage (NCBI taxonomy): Eukaryota > Metazoa > Chordata > Aves > Passeriformes > Platysteira > Platysteira castanea. The sequence continues at coordinate 34,978 of VYXC01005571.1, read as the reverse complement.
AAACTTCTATCAGGTCCAATCTAGGTTTTTCTGAGTAAATGTGCTAAAACTAATGTTTTCATTGTTTAGAATTGCTTCTATTTAAATTCTGGACAGAAAATGTGTGACAAAATACATTACAAATAGTGATAATTTATTATATTTTATAAAAGAATTCATTAGAATATTTACAAAGCTCAAGTCAGAAAAATCACAGACAGTCTCTCTTTTTAAATATTTTTTTCTTTAAGACATTTTATTTCTTCTTCCTCTCTTGCTCCGTGATTTCTTTCTTCTGCCTTCAAACACAGGTTTGGCAGTCACCATAACTACATTTCCCAGGTTTTCATCCTCACTTGAGCTACTGCACCCTTTTTTCTCTTTATGGTCTGCTGTCTCTGTTGCAGACATATTTTTCCTCCTTTTGCTCTTGCCTAAATCTCTGCCTTTGGATTCCTCCACTGAGGAGTCACTAGAAGTTTCTGAAAGGTGCAAATTTCCAACAAAACCACCTCCATATAAAAATTCTTTTCCGGAATCTGAATGTTTTCTTCTCTTTCCACTCTGTACTTTTGTTGCTGCAGCTTGATTTGGACCGCCTGCGGTACCTTCCCCTTTTCTTTTCCCAGGCTGTTTAAGTTCCACCTCTGTAACAGCAGTGGCTGTTTCCTGAATTTCATCGTCTGCTTCTTTTTCCTTTCTCTTCAGACAAGTCACAGCTCTGCGCAGTCTCTGACTTTTAATAGCTTGTTTTTCATGCTGTTCTAGTCTGAAGAACGAATCAATTCGAAGCTGAGTCTACAAAAATAAAACAGAAACACAGTTGGAAGTTTTTGTGATGGCAATTCAGTTGTTAGCTATACTATAAAGCATCCAAAACTGAAGCAGGACAAAGGACTAATGAAATTAATACATATGCATATAGATGTGAACAATAAAATGCATCATTATAGTAATACCCATACTTTATAATAAATTAGGCAACAAGAACCTTTACAGAAATTAATAATTAGCAAACTCCAGTGAGATTTCATAAATACTGTGCTTCTGGTGATTAGACATATGTTGTTATTGTCAACCCTGATACAGCGAATCTCTGTAGTGCTCTTAAGTATGTCTTTACAAACACATCCTTAGCTTCCAGCTGTTAAAGCAGAATGTTTACTAAGTAAATGCGCTAAGTGCACTTCCCATTTGTGCCTGACGTGCAAGAACACGCAGGCTTTTGACTCAAGTTCATTGCACCACATGCTGCTACAGTATAAATCTGAAGAGCAGAAGCAGGAGTCGTCACACAGCGTGGATTTGCGCTATTCAACCACAGCTGGGCTTTTTGTATAGACTAAGCCAGTTGGCTACCTTTTCCCTAAAACTGTCTAACAGAGACAGACACTTCCAAAGGATATTCCAGTCAACCGGAAAGTATATGTATTTAACTACAGGGCTTTTGCTCCTTTCAGTGATACAGAGAACCTAGAACACTGGTTTAGACAATGTAACTATCTTGTGTATGGCAAAAGGAGAAAAGAATCTGATACTGGGAATCAATTTTACAACCCACTTTGACAGCTATCACAGCAGGCATCACTATTCACTTTCAAGTGTTATTAAAGCTGACAGAACATTTATTTGGAAATTAGAGTAATATTTTTCATGGGCTCAACAGATCAGTCTGCACTCCTCCTCAAAGCATGTGTACAGCATCAAATGGGCAGTATCACTTCACCAAAATTTCAGGGGCACTTTTATAAATACTTTTCAGAGACAGCACACTGTCTTCTAGAAGTACTAAATTTGCTTGAGGTACTTGTAGCTTCCCCTATGTCCAGAACAAACAGCAGCCTGGACTTGAGACAGGTGTTTGATAGGTAAGAAAACTTGAAACCAACAATTGAAATTATGCAGAGTCCCTCACAGCACACTCAAATCATAGAGAAATGAAGTCTAGAGAAGCAAGCTTAGTGACTTTAAAAAAATAAATACATAAAAGATTAAAAACCAAAGCCCGGCCTCTGAGAAAGATATTTTACTTCAAAGCCTTGCTGTTCTTTTTAAAATGCTTCTCTCACAATTTTCCAGTTACCCTTAAACTACAGGTAGATTTCTACTTCACCTGCTGCAAGTTCAGCTGTTTCATCACAGGCAAAAGGATTCCATCTATCTTTGTCCTAGTCCAGCCAAAGTGATCCTTGCAGAATGTGCAGAAAGTTAAGGAACTTTACAAAATGGCTATTACTGGTATTTTGTAAACACATAAAATTAAAATCTCTTAAGTAAACAATGTCTGGAGGAAAGTTGCTCCACTTCAAAGCTCTTTCTACTACAAAATCAGACAAAAGACTCTCGATTAACATATCACAATCACGTTGCTACATCTCCATTAGTTGCAGAACTTTCTCTCTAATATCAGCATTTCTAAAAGCATGTCTCAGTGAAGACAGAACTTTTTTCGGCTAAATGGTATTGCCTATAAATAAACCTTATTTTTACATTTGCACCCACTGGAAGTTTCATTTACTGTTTAAAACACTATTAGCTCTGCATTCATTGCCACCTACTTTTCAACAGTTAGCTGCACCTCAGACTGCAAAAGAAGCAAAAAGTAGACACTATTGGAAGAAATGAAGGGAATAAGTAGGGACAAAGTGCAGACTGAAACACCATTTCTATCTAGGCTTTGACACTTACTTGTGAGAAATGGCAAACATACATGGGGAGTGTGCAAACAATCCCACTTTTAAGCCAAGAAACAGGCACAGGGCAGTTAGAGAAACAACACCACAACAAACTAGTCAGCTCAGCTACAAGGTTCTCCATGCATGCAAAGTGAGGCAGCCCACTCTCTCAGGAGGGCAGAGCAGCCCTGAGTGCCACACATGCACGGCTGCATTCCCTTCCATTCCAGAGCTGGTATCATTTTAGGGGAGCACATGCAGATAGGACTTGGGGCCCCTCACAGCAAAGAGATGTTAAGAACTTGACACTTCACTACTGATTCCTTATGAACTTTGAGTACTTTTACCTAACAGGTAAAAGGATATTCTCTGATCTGCTCTACATCGGGCTTTCCCCAGACGAATGAACCCCTTGACTCATCCACCACAGGCTTCAGGTATGCTTCTGCCACTGCTGGATTTGGGAAACCTGAATAAAGCTGTAGCTCCCGCAGCTTCTTCTTGACCTTGGTATCATGTGGATTAGGCCTCAGTTTCTTATTCTTTTGAGCCTCATTCCACCACTCACTGAAAAACAAAGAAAATTATTAATGTGTCTCATAAAATAAAATTTGAAATATCAAGAGTCACCATGCTAACTTCAATAACCTTAGTCTCCCTACTTCAGTTACTACAAGAGATGAGGTAGAAAACTTCCAAATGAAGGATGGCCAAAGGAACAAATAATATTGAAAGTAGAAAAGACAAAACATACACATTAAATACAGCCATTGTAAGCCACAGTAGCAAACATCACCTGGTTTTCTCATAAGCTGCTAAACAGAAGGCCCCAACTTCAGCCTCACTTGCAGAGATTGTTCCACACACAGGATCATTTTTGGAGGTTTTTTGATACAAGGAAAAGAAAGGAAGGAAAAAAAAGACTTCTAACCATCCTTGCCATTGCCAATACAGCTGCCTTGGCCCTCTTCAAATCTTGTTCTTGCCCACACCCTATCTGCCTGTCGTTTTCCAGCACATCCATTTGTCACTCAAGTCTCCTTTCTCTATGAGCAAGCTACAGCGACCTCTCACCAACCCAGGGAGAATGAACCTCTGCTCCACTACGGATCCAGCTCTCCAACAAACTCTGAGGCAGATGCACAATTTTACAGCTGTTCTGCTGTCTTCATTTGTCTCACTGTGATTGCTATATCAACTCATCACCTTATCCACCTGTCATTCCAAATAGTGATATAACGGAGTCACATCTTACCGCTGAGTCCCATTAATGATGCTCAATGATGGTCATGTTTTGCTGCATGCTTAAGCATCAGGAAAGCATATTCACTAACAGTCACAACATGGAGATACAAAAAAGCAAAACATGACAAAACATACGCGAATTTTAAGAGAGGTTCCAAGCCATGCCCAGGAAATTCATTTAAAATCTCCATCGCTGTTACAGAGCCAACATTTGGGATGCCCTCAGTGTAGTCACTTCCAAGCAAGTATGCCAAATTAATTAGCTTGCTTCTATCCAACCCTGAAAAAGAAAGCGTGTGGATTCAGCATTTATTATCTTACAAATTAAAAAATATTATCTGAAAGGCAAAAACTGAAGGGAACGCAAAGGCATTAACTCCATAAAATTATATTTAATTCAACATCAGAATTTGCTAAATTATATTCTGGAGCAGTATCAATGTGCTCCTGCTAGCTCAAGCACCAATAATTGTGCTAACTTGGCAAATACATCTTGCCAAAATGAAAATGTTACATTGGACATTGGGAGGAACTTTTTCATGGAAATTACTGTCATACATTAGAATGGATTGTGCAGTGAGGTGGTGGAGTCACCATCCCCAGAAGTGTTCAAGAAACAACTGGATGTGGCACTCAGTGCTATGGTCTAGTTGACAAGGTGGTGATCAGACAAACATTGGACTCGATGATCTCAGAGGTCTTTTCCAGCCTAAATAATTCTGTGATTCTGTAATTTCAAAATTCGGGGTTGTTAAGAGATTTTTTTTTTTTACATTTATTTAATCCAGTTACTGTCCTGTTCTCAGCTAATGCTGACCTGAATTTAGTAATGCCAGAATCAAACAAAAACATTCTGGTTGAACTCCAGTTCATAATAACAATGCCTCTGCTTCCTAGAAGTGTTCCCCAACTGGGAGCCTTTTGTTCTGTGCTGGTACAGTTACTAAGTAGACCAGAAGAGCCTGTGATACAGCCAGAAAGAAGGAAGAACTCAGCTGACCACTTCTATTTGATAGGCTATAAGGTCTGAGGCAACCAGACTGATTTTGAGTCAGCCTCGAGAGTTTAGATTTGAAAAAAATAATTTAAAAAAATTCCAAACAGGAGAGGAGGGATGTGAGTATAAACACACAAAGCAAGACCATCAATCATGCTAGTCATGACGTCCATCAGCTATCCAGAAAGAATTTCTGCAATGCATGGGAAAGAAGGAGAAGCACAAGACTGCAGAGGAATGTGACTTAAAAGACTGATGATGACTATTTTTTCCCAATACTAAATAAAAGATTTGGCTTATCACATTAAAACCAGTTAAAAATCACAGACATGCTTTTACAGCAATCTTTTCCAGTTAAGATACAGTAGCATAATTAAGTAGGGGACAAATATTTCATTCAATTTGCCGGAAGAAACCAAAGCTACAGTTTTCACCACATAAAAATGTTATGAAATTTTACATGCTAAAGACATTAAAATACTATTTCAAACTCTATAGCCTCTCAAATTGAAAATGTCAAAAATGATTTTAAAAGAGTTCTGCTCAAGACATAATAACAAGTTTAAATTAGCTCATATTCTGCCTAATACTCTATGTGACACTGAAACTTAGTTCAACAAAATTGGCAACAATTTGATTAGACTAATTCAAGAGGAATCTGAAGGAAGAAAGAATCTGTCTGTCAACTACATGAAAAATGTCTTACACATATTCCAGATCCTCTTTTCATATATTACATCTCAGTATGTCCAAAACTTCCATTTCCAGAAGACTAGGAATCTGATGACACCAGAATATCATTTTCCCACCAAATCAGAAAAGTCATGCTAACATTTACCCAGAAACTGGTGTAATAGTTCATATCTCCAGCCTTAATGATCATCACACTAACTCAGTATATTAAATGCAGGTGTCTGCAAATTCAGGGGGGTCATCTGGCAATAAAACAGCAACCTAACTGAATGGCTTTAGAGACTCTCTAAAGAACAGACATTCTAATAAGAGACACAAAATTCTGTAGAAAATACAATTTCAAAGAGACAGATGACAGAGCTGTCTTATTAAAGACTGTGCTTAACAAATCAATACCTGAGGCTTACCTAGCTCGTTCTGAAAGTCAACATACTGATAATATTCTACATCTTTCTCCTGACTGAAGAAATTTTTATAAACATGTCGTGCACCAAACAACCAAACATCACTGTCATCGGTGATTGTCCCAGAGGTCTGATCAGTAAGGTCCAACATGGCACACTGTGCCTCTGCCTCCGTCGGAGCTTCAATATATGGAATGCCAAACAGACGGAGGAGCTCCTGTAGGACAGAAGGAAAACAGTTAATAACTCCTCTGAAGAATTAACTTCTAATATACTTCTGCTTGACTCAGAACTGCTAGATTCACACTTGGGAGTTATTTAATATTTGACGACAAATATTAAACTTCCAGTAAAAAGTGCTAAGCTCAGTTAAGTCAAGGGGGAATCCCCACTCAACTCTTCTCAGGCAGACAGTACCACAGAAGTCAAGCACTACTTAATCACATTTTTACCACACAGTTTGAGAGTCTGCTGTCTTAATTACACAAGCATACTTAAGTATTGTTTTGCACAGCAAGGAGAAAACTCCGTGCATTACAATTATATGGGCTCCATGAAAGGAAGGTGCAGGTTAAATATAAAAAGTAAAATTTAAAAAGTCATATTTAAAAAAATATTTGGTCATCACTTTATCTAAGGAAGTAGTGTGAAAGCATATGAGAAACATTCATATCAAGCAGGAAACAGTGGGAAGACTAATCATTCCTTGGATAGTGTTTTGATATGCCTCTATTTTGATGCGCTTTTGTTTTTATGGAATACCTTACTTAACCTCAGTTAAATATCCCACACGCACTAGGTTTACAGACTTGTGCTAGTTACACAAGTCTGGATTATGTTCTTCACTCAGATGGCTTTTGAGGTTTGACAGAATCAGTCTCAAGACTTTAAATTTTTACTGTAATTAAGAATAAAAGCAGAAGATCAAAAGATTTACAATTATAATGGTGTGCCTACAATTACATGGCAACTAATATTACAAAAGCAACATACTGGCCTTTTAAAAAATCAACTGAAGAAGCAAGTATGTGCAAATATTTAACCCAGATTAAAATATGATTTTAAAACTACCTAAACTGTCCTGTTAAGAGAAAAAATACAAGCATTTACATATTTCTCAGAATTAATTTGTTAGCATAAGTTTATTACATCACAGACACTATCACTAGTCTACTATATTATGGGTTTGTTAACCCAAACACATTGTATTCACCTTGAAACACTGACACAGAAGTAAGAGGCTTATTCAGGCATTACTGCCGAGGTTCCTTCAAATTGCTTACTCAGGGCATAAACTATACAGACTTCTTGTAATTTTTTACCTTTTAGTCCCTAGGGTAAATCACAGTTTACCTAACTCACAAACTACATCAATTTTTTTGCTGCTGAATATAGCTGAATATATTTTTTGTTCATTTTGCACCTTTCACAAAACCAGGCAGAGATCAAACTGGCCCAACCTTTAAAAGTTGGTGCTTAAAAGACATACTGACTAATCCATAGCTATATTATTATTTTATAATGTTATTACACTTACTTAAAATTGTTATAATTCAAGATTACCTCAACACTTTCAAAATTTGAAATCAAGCAAACTGAAGAAAACAAGCTCTTAAGAGGAAAAAAAGGTGACCTATAACTAAGCAAAATTACTAAGAGCTTTTGAGTAACGACTGGGGTGCAGGAAGCAAACAAATCAAAATGACTCAACAAATACTACCTGGCTTTCCAAGAACATCTGTCCTGTTACAGAAGCAGCAACACGTTCCTGCTGCTGTTTTTGAGACTGAAGCGTATTCTGCTCAGCAGAAAGGTCCTTTTCTAATTGTTCTAGTTCTTCCTGAAATATAAATCAAGATTTTTATTGTTGCAACAATTCAGGTATACTTAGTAAAGCAAAGCACTAAGTCTCCAACTACAATTATTCTAGTAGTCCATGTTCCATTAATTCACACTAGGAAGTTATTACAGCTTCTCTAATGCAGCAAATTGTAAGACCAGAGGTAGCTCTAGTCATCAATGTGCTAAAACCTTGAAGTTTCCTTTGATTTTAGGGAGAGATCTTTAAAGAAAGATCAGTTCCCATACAATTAGATACATAATTGAGAAAGCAATGAAACAATAATAGTTTTGTCCAATAGTTTTCCTTAACAACTAGTTGGAGACAAAGCACTCCATTACAAGCTCAAAACAAGAAACAAGGAATTACCAAACTGATGTCTTGCCACTCATTTGCTGCATCTTCCCCATCAGCTTCTCTTTCAACACTCTGAGTGTTCCCCAACTGCACTTCATCAGACTCCTTCAGCAAGTCCTGTGTGACAACATCAGGTCTGTCTGTCTCCACTTCTGGAAGTGCCATTTCATCACCCAGCTTTTCATCATATTTAGTAGAAAACTCAGCCTCGTTATTGATTTCATCATCCACTTCAATAAAGCTTCCTATTAAAAGAAAATAGAGACTTGTTCTTCAATTTTAACTTGGGCGGTGACTTTTTTTCTATATGCAGCACACAAGTATAAGGACTGTGAAATTACATAAACCAAGTGGCTGACTTTATATTTATGTTAATACACCAGTTAAGTTCAATGTACACAACATGCTTTCCTGACTCTCCATATTCCATACTCAGGTTTCAATAATTACATGTGACACCAAGGGAAAAAACATAGCTTAGATTTTCTTCCTGCCTCCTACATATCTGGGAGTAGATGTATTTTAACGCATTTCTTACTAGGAGAAAAGGTTACATTCAAATGCCTACAAATACAATATTGTCCTATTTCCTTATCTTTTTACACAATTAAAAAGCACATACCATCAGAATCACTGTCTTCGGACTGCGATATCCCTTCTCTTTCCTCCTCATGATCCCTTGCTCCTGGAGAAAACCTAACATCCCCAGATACATTTTCCGCTGTTTGTGAAATTACTTCCTGTGCATTTTCAGAAATTTTCAAGTTTTCTTCATTTTTAGAAAGGTGTGTTGTTTCAGCATGAATCAAAGCCTCCATACCAGTTTGCACAGGGGAACAGCTTGGCTTCTGCACACACAAATTCATATCCTTATCTCCCAGAGACCTTAAGTCCATTTTGGAACTATTTTTTCCTTTGTCTAAGTCTTCTTTGACTTTTCTAGTATTGTCAATAAAAGAGTAATTTTCAGCTCTGGATATACTGGTATCATTTGGTGAAATATGATTTTTGGAACCATTTTCTTCCTTGTCTACATTTTCTGTGTCTTTTACAGTATTGTCAGTATAAGTTTCAGCTATGGATATACTAATATCCTTGGAAGCAATATGATTTTCTGAATCATTTTCTTCTTTGTCTATATCTTCTTTGCCTTTTCCAGTATTTTCAATAGTAGAATAATTTTCATCTCTGGATGCACCAGAGTCTTTGGGTGTAATATGACTTTTTTCTAACTCCTGACTCTTCTGTTTAAACTCAGCATCTTGCATAGTCACTTGGATTGATGAATGAATTGTAGCTGTAGGAATGTTTTCTCCCTCCTTAACTTCAGCAATCTGCTCTTCCTCATCTGAGCTACTAAGCAGAAAATCCTTCACTTCTGGTCTTTCTGACAGTACTCCATCAGTGGTAGCAGTAACAACTCCCTCCCTTTTATCATCTTCACTCAGAGCTTGCTGAATTGCCCGCAGTGTTCTTGGAGACACACTGCCTTCCTCTGATACAAATTGGTCCATGTTTAATTGTCCTGGGTCCAGTTCTTCTTCTGAGCTGCTTTCTACCATGGCTGCCTGGATAGCAAGCAAAGTCCGAGGAGAGGGGGGTGCTGCCACCACACTGTCATCCTTCTCTCTCTGCATCTTGTCAGATGCAGCCAGCTTTGCATTAGCAGGAGGTTCATTGATTTTATTTAATTTAGTCAATTCATGCATTTTTGATGAGGGTCCTGCAGTAGTTTCCAAGTCTCTACTCATAGCTTCTTTTGCTTGAATACCTGAAAGAAAGCTTTGTGTTGAAAAATACTGCTTTATAATAACATTCCATTTTACATAATGAACATCATTATATAAAGATTAATAAACCACTTTTCTATAGGTTTACAGATCACAGTTAATGACATATAACAGTAGTACACATTTCATACAAAGTATTGGCTACATGCACCAACAAACAATACTGAGGTTTTTCTTAAAACTGCCAGTTGCTGAGTGCACACTCCAAACAACAGGTTTTACAAAATTAAGACCTGACATACCCTTTATCAGAATATAGTGAGAAGTCTCTTCAGAGACCACCCTCCTTGATTCCACTTCTTTCACAAAACCACCTTCATTTTCATACTGTGTTTGGATTTCACCCGAGTGCTGTTGATTCATTTCTTTTTGTACATTTTCTATGCACCGATTGAGGTTGCTTTTTTTAAGCAAACCTCTAAGCTGGTACTGGGAAAAGTCATTGGAGTCCTCAAAAAAACAAAACAGAACAAAAAAACAAAACAAAACAAACAAGTCAATTGAAATAAAACACCCCTTTTAAGCAAGTTCATTTCCCACACTCTGGAAGAGTGTGGGAGTTCTTTCAAGAGTTCCTTTAAGCAGCTAACATTTGTCTTTCACTGGCTGCTGCACTCCCAAGCAACAGCAATACTATACTGGCAATATAACAATTCTAAAAGGTACCAGTAGTTCCGAGTGCTGGCTAAACAGGAGATCTCAATTTTGTGACCAACAAAACTTAGCTGGTTATCAGACCTCACCCCAACCTTAAAAAAAAGGTAATTAAAAGAGAATCCACATGTGGATCTTTTTAAAATGATGGTTCTTATCTTACACTTGGGCACAAGCCATCATTTGATCTGATATATATTGGACTTCAAAGATCTTACTGTAGAAGTGGCACTATAGGATCCCCCATTTGTCTCTGAACAGCTTCAACACATCTGCCTAAGTTACAAAAGCCTTTTCCCAGCTGCCAGCTCCTCTAACAACCTCAGGGTTTAGCATCCAAGCCATATTCATTCTGCCTGGTTCATCCACACCAGTAGCATGTTATGCAATCTTGGGCATCATGCTGATGAGGCATGAAATACAGCCTGGTTTTTAACATGTTTGCCAAATGGAACTAGCTCCGCTAATTTTAGTGGAAATCAAGAGATAAGGCTGTTAAGAGTCATTGTTGGATTTTTTTTCTCCTCAAGGTAACATCTCTTATTAAATAGTTCAGGGCATAAAGCTTTCCAGATGTAGTACTCTTTCTTCATCTGTATTAATGGCAATAGCTCCATTCGGATGCCTTGAAAGCTATTTTAAATATTACCTCTGGCATTGCTTCAAATAACGTTCTTCTTCGCTTTGTAAGTTCTTTAATATCAGTCAAGATCTCATGTTTTATTTCTGGAGGCAGCTTGTGGAAATCTTCTGATTCAATATCTACAGAATAAGGATTTTCACATAACTGTTCCTGTAAAAATGAAAACAACAATACTATTTTATATTACAGCGCAACAAAAATAATGAAATATTTAGAGCATCATTCCAAAAAAAGACAAAAAAAAAAACCCCATAAGAACTTTGTTGCTATTTCCCATGTGGTGAGGAAAACAAGAAAAAAAAAAGTAACTACTACCTACTAAAATAATGTTAAGTACCTCATTATTGATGTACACTATACAGAGAAACTTAGTTCTATTCTTTTTACAAAAAGATACATAGTATAAATCACAGAAGCAGGTCATATAGCCTCAGCTACTTTGATTTGATCCTTCTAAAGAGGTTCTCCTTCTGAATGAGAATTGGTTCAAAGATAAACAATCTCTCCAGCAGTTTTTTTCTTTTTCTTTTCTATTGATGAAAGCAAGATAATTTTATTATTTATTATCTCTTCTTTTAAGGTAATATATTTCTCTTCTCCTCTTCATATCAGATCAGCACATCAGAAGCAAATACAGAATTTATCTGTGAAAACTCAAGGACTGAAGTGCTTCAACATCAGCTCGTCCTTGGAGAAGCACAGGAATTTTGTTAAATATGCTGTCTTTTACGTGCATACACATGTGCACATATGCATGCATTTCACCTGCATTGTTACAAAAACCAATGTCTTCTCCACACGTTCAGAGGAAGTAGTAAAAAGAAAAAGAAAGAATATCATAAGAATTTTCTCTTCTGCAGTATTCTAGTGGAGAAATTACACTTATACTTCCTCATTAACAGGAATTCTTCGAGTACTGCAAGTTAACTTGTTTGCTTATAAGTAATGCTACAGTAAGACCTATATTTCCAAACAATTGGATTTTTTAAGCTTTTTGTGTGTCTTTTAAGCATAGCACATGAATGAGAGGATTGCTCACAGTAACAAGGCAATTAGGTTGCACTTACTTGCAACATCTTTTTTTGGTTCATTCTCATTTGCCATTCTTTTTCTTCCTCCTCCTCTGAGCTAAAAATCACAAAGAGAAAGCAAAAGGTGCAGATATTTACCCAGGAAAAGAAAGTTTCTATTTTAAGCAAAAAGACATTAGTCATTCCTTTGCTGGTTAAGTACAAAAATTCACATCATCAAACATATATATAGATACAAACACACATACAAATACATACACAGGTCAAAAAGATCTGAACAGAAAGTAAGAAAGCAAATTTATGTCAGGTAAAACTCAATCAGGACAACTGCTGCTGTTTAGATCATGACACAAGCAGTACTTGGTCAATTCTTACTCACTTATTTGAAGTATATAAAAGTACAGATGTGCAAAGCGTGACCCACAGGGCAGCTTCACTTTCTCACTTGGTGTTATTTAAGAAGATGTCACAGGTGTGACAAGTACAGACAAGTACAAAGCCTGCCTCTGCTGAACGTGTCAACACAAAATAGAATCCAGCTGCCACACAGGCAGCAGCCACCCAAGCTTGAACAATCAGTCAGTCCCATTCAGTTGTACAGACATGGCCACAGAGACTGAGGTAAAACTTTCATCCTTAAACATGAATCCAGTGTAGAAATTTAATCTGTGGGCTGAAAGCTTCTTCTGTTGCTTTCCCATAAATAACTAGAAGGCTTCTTTATCCAAAAAGAAACTGAAATAAAATATAAGTTAAAGAAATATACTTTATATATGTATTACAGTGTCTCATAGGTCAAAGGCCTTTCATCAGCATCAAAAAATGTGGTTTATACTTTTATCTGAGTTTACTAAAAGCCGTTTAAGCTATTTTTCTTAATTCTACCTACCTATTTTTCTCTTCATCCTCTAAAGCAGGCAATACATACATATCATCAATTCCTTCTCTTCGAACTTGTGTAATACTGGGAAAAGCTTCATTGCTTAGGGAAAAGAAAAGAAAAAAACAAAACAGCAGTTAACAACTTCAAAAAGACTTATTGTCACTTATAAACAAGAGAAAAATAATTTTTATTCTTGCCTTTTGCCTGTAAGAGCAGTTTTGATAACTTGTCTCTTCAAAAATGTTTTCAAGAGTTTCTCTGTAGTTTTCCTGGAATCGTTGATGGCAATTTCCTTTCTTTGTCTTCGCTTAGCCTATGGAAATCAGATTAACACCAACAAGATTTTGCTGGATGCTGAAGATGCACATCCAGTGAATCTCTGTTAAAATTCTATGTGCTGAGCCTAGGAGCTACTCCTAACTCATCCTACACCAAGGGGGACAGAGCCTTCAGAGCCTTTAAATCTATGTCTGTTTCCCCTGTGGGACTCAGGAACAGCTTTCAGCTTCCAGGTACAAATGCCAGCAGAGCTGAGTTCAGGTCTATTCTGGAGCACAAGCCAGGCTTGTGCCATCATCTATTTCTCTGCAACTTGGCTTCTACGCAAATCAAACCTGCCTATATCAAAAGAGAGCTGCTGCCTGCTCCAAGAGCTAACCCAGGCTGGGAGTGCAAAGGACAGATGCAGAGCAGTGGACTTCAACACTCCATCCCCACAGCTCAGAGGCATAAACAGAACAACACGAAGGACATTGAAAATAGCTGCTTACTATCAGCAGACGTACATCCTCTTTTGCATTGCACTGACTCAAAAAGGTACTTACCAAGGTTTGTCTCTTCAGAAGAGGTGCCTCTCCATCAAAAACAAAGACGGGTCGAATTCGGAAAAACAGTAACTTGCAGAGTCGATGGAACAGAGTGAGGAGGTGAGCATTCTGTACAGAAACACTGCCACGACCTCTGGCTCCCTTTATTGCTTGGTTTAACCAAATACTGATATCTTAAAGACCCGCTAAGAGGAAAAAATGTGCTCTCTTTCACATATACCACACTGGGAGTTCCTATAAAGTGCACGGATTTGACTGAGTGGCTTTTGCCCATGGCTCCAGGCTTGTCTTATCAAAAACAAGATCATCCAAATAGCCATCTATGAACTTGGTCACTTAACACCCTATTGCCCCTATTGCCCTGCACAAAAAACAGAATGGAAGCGAATACCTCCCCAATTATTTTTACAGGTAAATGAAGGGTAACTTCCTTCCACATCTTTCCAGCACTTAACCAACTACACAGGATAGGAAAGCTAGTGCATAAGTATAAAACTTTTTCACCTTGTAGTCCTACTGAGAGCAGCACACTTATTTGTCAACCGCAAAATTCTACAGACCAACACTTGTATAAGGATCCTATTTTTAAAAGTCTATTTTTTAAAAGAAGAAAAGAAAAGAGCTTTGTACTTCACATATTATAGAGCAGAACAGCCACTTACCAAAACGTTGGCAATTTAAATGTAATAGTAATTTAAAAAAAAAAAAAAAAAAGATAATCACTTATAAATATGGGAGATAGTTAAAATAATCTCCCTTGCAACTTCGGTTCCCCAGCTTTACTTTTAAAGGATACCAACAGCAAGAATCTTCCCTTCCAGCGTTTCTGGGTTTATGCGTCTCCCGGTGCATTCAAGTAGCTTCCAAAGTCCTTGAACTCCCATTGTCCTTTCTTAGCTGCACTGAGAGAAAATCTATGAGGCACAAAAGAAGGAATAACCCAAACACTATACGGCCCGCGACTGCTTTATTAATTCAAACAGAAATAACGAGGCAGCCGCGCGGGCCGGGATNGAGCCGCAGTGCGAGGGGCGGAGCCGGCGCGGGGCCCGGCCCGGGAGCGGCCGCCCACACCCCGCCCCGCACCCCGGGGCCGGGCGGTTCCCACCGCCCGTTCTCCAACTGCGGGAACACCGCTGTTCCTGAGGTCAGTGGGCTCCTCTGCTGCCCGAAGGAGAGCCTAGTACCAAACAGCAGAGAATAACAGAATCAGTTATGTTGAAAAAGATCTCTCTGAGATCATCGAGCCCAACCTGTGACCGAACGTCGCTTTGTCAACTAGACCATGATCTAAGTCCCACGTCCAATTTTTCCTTAAACATTCCAGGGACGGTGACGGCAGCACCTCCCTGGGCAGTCCCTTCCGATATCTAATCACCCTTTCTGTGAAGAAATTCCCTTATGTCCAGCCTAAACCTCACCTGGTGCAGCTTGAGGCTGTTTCCTCTCATCCTGTCACTTGTTACCTGGGAGAAGAGGCTGACCCCTACTTGGCTACAGCCTCCTGTCAGATGGTAAGGTCACCCCTGAGCCTCCTCCAGGCTAAACAACCCCAGAGCTCCCTCAGCTGCTCCTCACAGGACGTGTGCTCCAGACCCTTTACCAGCTCTATTGCCCTTCTCTGGTTGGAGAATGGAAAGTTTCCTGCCTCAGAACAAAATCCCACAATGCAGAACAAAAGCAGTCCTATTTTTCCCACCCCTGATTTCCCCTGCAGCGTGTGTGCTCTCTTTGTTCTGCCCCGACCACAGCCCCAGTGCCCGTCACTGCACAAACCCCACCACCCAGGAATCTCTAGGGCACAACCCCAAGGACATGCACCTGGCTCCTGCTAATGCTGGAAGAATCCATATACTACGTACTCTGTGGAAAAAGTGTGACAGTCTCCAACCCAAGAGCAAAATAACTGTAAAGCCAGAATTTCATCACAACCTACTTAAGCAGAGCAGCCAGCTATCATCAGAGACCCTGTTTCCCAGTGCAACAATCACTATTAAGCAAGTTACAAGACACACATGTAACTCGGGCTATGTAAGTCCTAAATCCCCTAAAGAACACAACTCAAGTGCTCTACATAAAGCTGAGTCCTCAGCCCAAACTCAGCTTGCAAAAACAGGGTCTGAAAATAGTTCCTCTGGAAAATAAAGTTTCAAAACCTATGGGTTTTGTTCAGTCATGAGGCTGCAGACTTGGAGAAATTAAATATGAGAAGTCACAGGGTCTGCACAGAGCACCACTTTTTATGACTCAAGACATCTTATTTTGCTAAGCACTAGTTGCAACTCTGATCAGTCGCTTACCTACTTTGTTGAAGACCTTCACTAAATGCAGGGGCATCATTTCCATGACAAATGAAAAGCAAACAACAAAATAGAAAACAAATTTTATTGAATGAACAAAAGTCTAAAAGTCTCCCATTTTTGGTTAACAAAAGCAGCAACCTACAAAACCCCTGCATTCCATGACAAATCTTTTTATGTCAAAAAATTAATCCTTGAGCAGGTATGAACATTTGTACACAGAACAATACAGCTGTTGAGATGTGTTTGGGCAAACAACTGGATTAATCAAGGAAAGAAAAAAAAGGAAAATTTAAAAAAAGACTTCACCTGGGACACCTGAAAAAGCTTGAATTGTGTGCTGGCTGAGAGGTATATCATCGGGGCTGCCAGCAGTTTTCAGCACTTGCATCCCCTTCACACAAAATGAAAAGAGCAGCAGAAAAAGGACAGAGATTTTAAGACTGAACAAGGAAAAGAACTGCCAACAGAACACAGTGTTCAGCTAGCTCATTTGGCTAATGGTAAATGCAGCTTTTTAATACTGAATTTCATAAGCTTGTGTTAAGTGAGTCCGTGCTCTCAGGAGGCTCCGGGTAAGGATACAGCCACTTTATCCACAGAGCAAAAGTAATAGAGAAGTTCCATCCTTGAACAGGCAATTCCTCACAGTCAAAAACAGGCAACCAGATAAGGGAAAAGAAACTGAGACCTGTGTGATAAGATACTATTATCTGACTGATAGAAGTATAATGGGAATTAAATGGAGAATGTATGTTCTCTTTGTAAATCCGACAAGGTTTTCTAACCTATGTGATTTTTTTTTCATTTGCACTGGATATGGGCAGCCTCACTAAAATGAAGTGCTAAAAACAAAGGCAATGTTTACTTTTATCCTTACACCATTTGCAGAATAACCTTTTTTTATAAATTCATACCATAATTTTTCATGCTTTTGAACAATAAATATTTTCAATGAAGTCTGTTTATTACATTGACTGATTGCAATCCGCTCTTTTGTTTTCACAGATCAGGACATAGTACAATTATTTCAAAAGAAATGATTGATTTTGCTATCATATTCACCTTTGCAAAATTACAACAATCTGTGCTTATCTGTCACTTTATACATCAGATCTAGTCCATTGCAACCATATCAACATATTTATTTAATAATTATGAAGCTGTATCTTATACCATAATTTCTACTCTTATGTGTTCTAGGACTAATAAATCCCTAATAAGTTTTGATTAAAACTAACTTTAATATATCAACTCTATAATCTAAAGTTAATTTTAATCATTTCCATCATAATCATTATAACTCTGATACCCACTGTTCCTCCTCTCCCGAAGATTAGATTTCTTCCACATAGATTCTTGATGAAAGCTAGCACTGAAAGATCGACCCAGTCGTCCATGTTGTTTCTTAGATATATTGTCTTCACTCTCAGATTTGGAAATTCCTTGTCCTTGTGTTTGGGATTGTTTATTCTGTCTAACATTGCCAAATGGAAAATTCCAAGGACCAAATCTTTGCCAGTTAAGTCTCTGAAAGGCAATGATGCAATGAAGATTTCCTCCAACCTAATTGAAGTAAAAAAGGTTCTTTGTTAAATGCACACTACAGGCACATTTCTAATATACATAGATATTTGACATCAACATTTTGGCAAGTAACACAATACTTTCAAACAGAAAGCAAACAAAAAAGTGCCACAACCCACAAACCAGGAAAAAAACAAACAACAAAACAACACAAATATACAACTTGCATCAAATATACAAATATACTTGCATCAGTCAGTTCTGATTGTTTCCCAGATACAGTTACTGCTCTCTTTTTCACCTTTATGATCTTTTTAAGCTATTTTATCTTTCATGGGCCAGTATCACTTATCTTCTGCTAGTCTTTTTTTACTTTCTAGCTACCTTCTCAGAAATAATCTGTTCTGGTCCATTCTGATCTTGCTGACACAGTCTTCCATAGGGTCTTCACATTTTAAATCATCTCTTCAGTCTATTATTTCTCATAGACTTTCCATCTGCAAATCACAAATGCATCCCCCACCCATGAGATACAGCCCTATCTATAGGAAAGAAAGCCACATGCATTGACAGTAACTCCACACAAGGGAGACACACGCATCCTTTTATGCCCGATCCTACTTGATTGTACTTTCTTTCCCACTTAAATGTCATTAGAGGGTCATATCCCAAACGGTCCATAACTTGTCTGCAGAACATTTCTGTATTTGCTGCAGCTACCTTTTAAACCAAAAAAAGTTAAATACTGTGATCAAATACATTCTGTATACACAGATATCCTGGTTCATCCTAGCATACACCAAGCTACTGGTGTTTTATATCTTGTCCAGCAAGTAAATCTAAATGACTTTGGTATGCAAGAACCCACATTATACTTTTGTCTTCAGCAACACCTCATAACAGAACAAATTTCTTCAGTGAAGTTATCTTACACTACTAAAGTATGAGTACGTTTGCAAAAACCTACTATGAGTTTCCTCCCATCTTAGTGAGTTTACCTTACCTTCTTTGTTTTTCGATGTTGCAATCCTCTCTCTAGGTGTCGAATATCTAGATATTCTGGATTTTGAGTGTTTAGGTCAGTGACAATATCTGTCCACCTACAGAATAAAATCATTACTAGTCAGCTGACCTTTATGAAACCTCAGCAGCACAAAGACTCACATACACATGCACACAAATACAGACCTGTAGCTTTAAATAGTCTTACCAGTGATTTGAAGATAAATGAATGTGTAAAGTTATGAAAGCCTCAGTATTAAGAGACATCAAGCTAGATATAAAAGTGTCACTTTTAATCAAAGCATTCACAGTGATTATTCCTTCTCTTGGGAAACACCTTCCAAAGTGAGTAAGAGCACCATGAGTCATTAGTTACATTCCTTATGCTCACCAATTCATCAGTTTGGGAAAGAAAGAAACAAAGTGTGGTTTAGGCAAGGAGAAACATTAGCCTTTTCTCTATTTAAACCTCTCCTACCCTTTTGTATTACTTTGTTCAATTCCTTGGTTTTTTTCGCACACTAGATTTGCTTTTACACAACAGCTCTCATCATAACTAACTCCTCCATTTTATTTAATTCTTAACTATCAATTCAACCACTCCCCATTCACTCAGCTTTTCAAAGATTCATAATTCCTTCCAGCTCAACTGAAACAAACACTTTCATATTCCAGACCTCTTTAAACCTGCACATCACCTTTTCATTTCTATCAATGTCTAACTACCTGTTTCTCTTTAACATCACCCTCCAAGTTCAGAAAATGCATTTCTACTCCAACCTTTGCCCACTTTCCTTAAGCACAGAACCTTCTGCCAGCTCTCACTGGGAATGGAGCAGGAGGAAGAATGTCTCCACAATCAAAATTAGCATTACAAAGGGTTTTATTATATATTCTGAAATCTTTTCCTGAGCCATTTATAGCTAATATACCACAGGACAAAGCTCTACCTTTGGGATCTACAATGTGCCATTTCTCAGTAACCACAGGCATAATGTGATTTTAATTTTGTTGAACTTAATCTCGTAGTCCAAAATACCCAGGTAGTTGCAGTTATTGACACAGTCACATCACTGACAAAAAAAAAATTATTAAATATAACTAATCCATGATATTTCTACATAGCACCCTCTAGCTCTCCTAGTCTGTATGTCTAGTTTAGACATCAACTTTGTATGAGCCAAACCTCATCATAAACTTACTGTTTGAACGCACAGATAAGCAAATAACACAAGAGAGTACAGGCTGTACCTGCAACTGAGCTAGGAGATCTCAGCAGCAGCAGAATATCCTGTGCACAGCCCAGACACAGCCTGTGGATGTTCTCAGCTCCAGTGTAAACTCCTCCAAGGGCCATGCAGTCTGTAAGTCACAACTGGCATGACTAGAGACAGCTGAGGTGCCTTTTCTTCCTGACTAATGTGAGCTGTGTCACACTCAAGAGACATGGGCTTTGGCTTTCAGCAGCCCACATATGTTCTGACAGGTGATATAAAACTGCAGAGCCAGCCTTGAGGTCAAAACACAAAGCTTCTCCCTAAAGCAGCATCTGTTTCTGTTAGATACATATATATACACACATATATATTCATTCAAAAGAACTAAAACATCACCCAGTGACTCTGAGTAGAGAACTACAAACTGTTTTGAAAGAAAACACTGTTTTACATTCTTACCAAGTAACATACCTTTTACAGTGTATTGTTGGATGCTTTCTGCTCGGCTCTCCAATTAAGATCCAATATTCTACTTCTTGCTGCAAGACACGACCCCTGTTCAACAGAAGATACAATCCTAGTAAGATTTATTGTGCATACTAAAAAGAAAAAGATACCAACATTCTATTGTTCTTTTTAGGATTTTCTAACATTTAAAATTGTTTCCTCAGCCAAACTAAAAACCAGCTCCTGTGCTATAACTAGTGCTCACAGTTGCATACATGGAACGTTGCTTTTCAGGCCTGAAAGCAAACCCTGCGGATGCTACTGCACAGTATTTGGGAGGAGGACAGATTTTCACTAAGAGCAGTTTTACTTGGATGAAAGACAGTCTGGTACACGATGTAAATATAAATACATAGGAAACAACAGAAATCAGAGTTGTGGAAAGGCAGACACGAATGTGGTACAAACAGCTTCCTCCCTGTCTGTGATGTCTAACAGTCACGAAAGAGTCTTTTCCACTATTTTCAAACTATACCTCAGTTGTCAGTTGTTACTAAGAGCTATAAGGAACCTGTAAGAACAAAACTGGCAACTTCAAATGCTTCCTTCTAAGCATCCAATACCAGATACTAAAAATCCAAACCTTTGAACTGATACTAGTTTTGAATCAACTTCCAAGAAGCTCAAAGCTTGCAGTAACCTTTTTAGGGAAAATCTGTGACAGATATTAGGGCAGATTGATGAGATACACAGGACTGCTCTGTGACTGCCTGTGTGTAACTATCTCATGAAAAACTACATCAATTTCAACTGTGACAAAACCTGACATTTTTCTGCCTGTGGTGTTAGACAACATATGGCTTTATTTCTTGGAACAATTTGTTATTTTACAGGGAATTTTTTGTAAGTAAGCAAATTGTTCCATCAGTGCAAAGATGGGAAACCAAGACACAGGAGAGATTAATTGACTTACCTAAAGTCACACTGGAAGTCTGTGGTTGAACTGGGAACTGAACCCAGGTCTCCCGAGTCCAAATCCAGCAACCTAAGATCATACAGGAAGTCTGTGGGTGACCTAAGAACTGTCTCTAAGCTCAGTCTAGCAACCTACCTACCCACTTCTTTTGGGACCTAAAATGCTTCTTAGCTCGATTTTTCAATAAAAACTTTCCTTTGTAACTAGAGTGCAAAAACAGGTAAACAAGAACTGTTCCACAATCTATCGGTAGTGCTTCTGCAAATAAGACTTTTTTTTTCATCAGTAGGGTCAGAAAATACAAACAAAACAGGATGCTTGTCTGGTCTGACCTCCAGCCTAAAGTAAGGCTCCAAAAGCTCCCTGAACTTGTTATTTCATGTTACATTGTTAGAAGACAACTGCTGCTAAGAAAAAAAGCTAATATTGACTTAAAAATAACATCACTAGTGACTAAGAATCCATTTCAGCCATGGGTAAAGAATGAAAATGTTGTTCTCACTCATTACTAAACAATATAAATTTAAATTATTTATAAGGCATGTTATGTCTCCACACAGTAGACCATATTATTTCTCAGACTGCATTTTTGATCTAGTGAACTTTTTTTTTTTACTTCAGTCTTCCAGTGCAGATTCTTACTAACTGATTGAGTAAGTAAGTGATTAACATTTTGGTAAACTTAAGTAGGCTGATGTGTTGGATTTCTATTTGGGGCGTATTTTTTACACTCTTCTCACAAACCTGGTAAGCCAGTGAACTCAGTCTCAATAAGAAACGGCATTCTTTTTTTCATATATTAAAAGCTTTCATTAACCCTATCATAAGCCTTACACTGGGAACAAATTAGATTCAGGTGATTATGCTTTATCACCTCTAATCAATGACCACTTTGAACTCCAAAAGTAGAGCTAGAATTCTCCATTCCTTGATGTGGCCCTATCTCTTCAACACAGCCAAAGTCAGACTGCTTAGCAAGCAAATAGCCAGAAGTTCACTTTATACTGGTGACCTACGCTTTTCATTGTTTAACATTCCCCAATACTGGCATCTGCTAATTTTCTCAGGGATTGACTACTTATGCTCAACGATAATACTAATAAATACTGACCAGTGGTTGAACCTCAAGAAAGTCCAACAGAATCCTTTAATACATACCATGTTTGCAACTACTTTGAGAGAGGAAAAGCAGCTTAATATGATTAGGTGAATAAGGTAAAACCAACTACTTTCCACAAGAGAGTGCATAGAGTACTCTACTACATATAGCACTCTACATTGAGTAGCAAGGTAAATGCCTTACAAAAGCTAACATATATCATCTGAAGAATTAATAATTTCAAAGTTAAAATGTGTGGGTTTAATGCAAGACTCCCCCTAAACTCAGTACAAATATTAATGCTATTGTATTTTTTTAAAACCTGTACTTAATTCAAAACTATATCTACTATTGCATTATATTATCCTAGTAGCGTCATCCTGACAAATCTGAAATTATTGTACAGGTAACTGTATTTTTATTCTAAAACAACTGGCATATTAAGCTTATAGAAGTAGTCCAGCATTTCAAGCATTGTTTAAAAAAGCCAAACCTACTGTCATAGTCCAAAGATCTCTTGCAGCTTTTCTCCCCCCATCCCATGCCAATTCTTAACTCTTCTATGCCTTATACTCCAGTAGCTGGAGTTTACCATGACCATTATTAGTCAACATTAAGGCAAAAAAAGTATGTAACCACCATCCTGTGATACCCACACAACCGCTGCTCTTGCCATACACAAGCACTAGTTTTTAAGTATAAATTTCATCACATCCACCTCGCGAGGGATTAATATCACTATAGACTTTTTGCTTCTAGTTTATAAAGGAAAATTGCAACATGCACACACTTCTTTTGTTTTCCCTTCCAAGTTCTCTAAGAACAGACTCTCCCCATAATTAGTTGGCTTTTTATTGTTTAGCCTTAAAAAAACCCCACCTAGCCTTTCTTCATACATATAGTTTGTATTTTTCAGTGTAGTTACCTTCACTTGTCCTTCAATAAAATAACTATATTCCCTCTATCTGGCTAGAAGGTCTTTAAACAATTTCTTAATACCACTTACAGTTTTCTCTTTTAAGTTCTCTCAGTGTAGTCTGTTTAGTTGTGTTTCATTTTAAGTCAGTCCTTTCAAATCACACTGTAGTGTGTTTTTAGCCCAGACAAATGCCTATATGACACTAACTGAAATGTTCCTTGTGGAGAAAAATGGTATCAATTTGAAGTAAATTTTTCTGTATGTTTCTTTCACTAAAAAAAGCATAAACACAGTATCTTACCTATAGGCTTTACTAGCTTTTACTGGGGTTGCTTCAAATCCAATTGGGCAAAAATAATGGTTTTGGCAATGGTAGATGTAAGCCATTGACTCATCTTTCAGTCCACGTGTTAGCTTTGCAAGGGCCCCTGCAGCTACAGAGAAAGTTCAGGTTACAGGCCAGGGTGCTTTGGATCCTGTGTAACATATTCAGCAGAAATAAGACCTATTTGACAACAAAGTAGTTATAATGCTTTTTAAATAGGAGGACATGACCTGACAGGCACGCACAAAATACACTTTTGATTTCAAACTTATTATTACTCTTTTGTACCAGGCAGAAAATTAAATACTATCTGCTGCACAGTCTGTGCCAGGAAAATGCAATATAAAGTATGCTTTGTGTTTAGATCAAAACCAAATTTTAAAAAAGAACCAAAAGTATCTCTTAACCTAGGAAATACAGACTGCAACAGAATGCAGTCCCACTGCCCCAAGTCAGATGGGGCACACATTGATGATACTGCTAAAACCACTGAAAACTCTCAAACATTTTGGTATCATGAGCTTCTTGGAGTTTCCTAGTCTCAGGAACACATATGGGCATGCAATGGTTTATAATGTGACCACAGTGTTCAGTTTCAGGAGAAGACTAGAAGAGGCACTGAAACATGACAATTTTCAAGTGGGATACCAAGAAAAAAAAATTCCATTTTAACAATCTCTAAAACTTCTCAGCATGGTTTTGTGCTTTTAAAAAACCTTTCAGTCAGAAGGTAATTACCCAGACTATATCAAAGGCTAGTAAACTGTGCATGAAAGAAGTTTTTAAATAGCACACCTAAAAAGTAGACAAAAATGCAGCTTCATAAGCTAATTGAGAATAATCACCTAACTTTAGAGAGAGGTGTTAGCTAAAGTCACGCAGAACAGATGAGTTCACTACCTTTAAAACTGGGCTTTTAAAAAGCATAAAATATTTAGTAAGGACTAATACTTTTTGTTCTCCCAGTGGATGACAGCAAACAAATCTTCCCACACACCAATGCAGAACTGCAAATGCAGTGTTTTCCTGGATACCTTAAAATTCCAATTCTGTGGCAGCAGAATATATAGCACAGAATGTATTTTATCATAATAAAAGTACAAATGGAAATTTTAGCTAAATAAGAGAAAAAGTAAAAGCAGAGAAGTCAGCCAACCTGGAGCTATTTGATACCTTATCTCAGACTGGAAGTACAACTTACAGACTTTGTCCTGTCAAATGCTACACGCTGCAGGATTTTTCAATTTATACACGGTAAGATGAATCCTTTAGGATTAGCTACGTACCAGTTTCTCCAGCTGTCTTGTTCTTCCCATGGGGTTTATACAGAACATATGAGCATCCCTTGATATGGAAGTGATCATTTATTTGCCTAAACCATCTGAAAAAATAAGCTTAAAAATTGTAGTAACTCAGGAGTTATTAAATGCAGTTTTATTTCCTCAGACTTTTCCTGTGTTTGACAGTTTAAGAAAAAAAGTCTTGGTGTGCTACTAAGTACCTACCTCACTAGTACTTAGACTGTAGATGATCATGGCACTCAGTACAAATGAAACTTAACATATCCTAGACAGAGAAATAAATACACAGAGCCTTTTCCTTAATTTTGCTTTTTCAGACTCGACATAGATTCATAATAACCAAAAGTCTGGATGTGAGACATTGGTCCTATTGTATTCAGTCCAGTCACCTATAATGTTCAATCACTCAGCCTTTAGAAAGGCACACAAATTCTGAGGTGCCAAACTTCAATCATGATTTGTAAGGTACATAAATGAAATCTATGACACGAGACGGGACCCTTCAAGTGAGACTTCCTGCTTATCCTGTTGGGTTTCTCTCACCTAAACTTCACAAAGCCTGAGCATTAGAGGAGCATCATATTGCAACTCCTCACCACAGCCCTGAGTGAGGACAGGCCTGCAATTTTTCCACATTAGAAGATTCAAATTCACATGTTTGAAGATAATACTTCAATCATAAAGCTATGATGGATAATGGGGCTGGTCCCAGCCCTCCTGTTTACCAATCTGTCAAGTACTTCAAAATTATTGGACCAGGCAGGAAAAAGAAAGAAAACAAAAAGGTAGGTAACTCCTCTGCAGCACACAGGACACTCACAGGGAAATCCAAAAAGAATTACAAGTTTAACTTCTGTCTGTATAGACTGTTGACATAAAGAGACGGAACATTATATTAGCTTGGTCTGTAAGAGCGGCTATACCCTGACATACTCCTGAAGAGACACAAATCCTGGATCTGAATTGCCTAAAGCAGGTAAGGAAATTTTCACAACATTTTCCAACGATCTAGCCAGTATACTGGACGGAGAATAGACTGCTGCCACATTTTCCAATCCAGTACCATCCTGGTACCAGCCAAACATTATATATTGCCCTAAAAAAATTTAACTAAACAAAATGCAACTCATGAAGCAAGCAAGAATACTGCAAAAACTTTTAATCTCACCAAAGGGTAACACACCAAAGCCCTGTCAAAATGCTATGCACTCCAGTACAATATGCTCCTTGGCTCTGTTTAATCCTAAAATATCTTATTAATTTAATACCAAAACCAAAAAGTACAAAGAATTTAGGTCCAACCTATAAATATCAGGAAACAGCAGAGCAGAAGTGATAAAAAATTTCAAAGTGTTCTGTGACTCCAGCCCCATGTTTTTGTTCCTGAACAGCTCCACTGCAGCAAAGGTGCAGCACTATCTCATTTTCAATTCTTAAATTACATTTTACATAAAGCTAATAGTGTATCAACTGTCTTTTCATGCTGTTTCAGTGATATTAGCAAGCATTTAACATACATTTTCAAAAATAGGAAAATAAGTGTAAAGAGAAAGTTTCCTAACCAGAAGACTAGATTCATTAGAGTATTACACAACCATTACACAAACTGAACCAAAAATCAAATAGCATTTCCCACTGACCTGACCTGAACTGTGTAACAACATCATACCATACAAAATGGACAGTGCAAACAACTCTTTGAGAAGTTTCACTGTCAGAGTACTCAGGTATGCTTCATTATTCTAAAACTTAAGAGGATTAGCATGTCAGCCACTTTGTTTTTAAATAAATGAACTACTACTGTATTTCTAAAGGTTCTATCTCTTAGCTGCATCAAAAGAACTAAACATACCTCATTAGAGTTGTATTTCCAGTGAAGGGACCAAACCTAATCTCCTCAAATGGGGGCTGAAAGCCCAGTATATGCAAGGCTTCTTCTTGAGTGATAGGAGGTAAACTTAAAAAAAAAAAAACAACAAAATGTTGTAATTAGAAACATCTTTTTGACATTCTAGAAGAAAAGCAAAGCAGTCTCTTTGTGACTTTACCTTCCAGCTCCCAGTGTACTATATAAGAAATTCCAGCAAGACACTAAGGATGAAATCCCACATGATGTCTTGTATTGAGGTCGGCTAACACAATACCTTAAACAAAAAAACCCCAAACACATTAGTAATGAATTCTTGACTCACTTATATGACAAACCTCAACTATTTTTGTGTGCCATATCACTAAAGTGCCACATCATATTAAATGTTTTTATGTCACCTGTATTTAAAAAAAAAGCACAATACCTTAAACAAAAAACCCGAAACAACTCTATCCTTAAAAAACAATTAAGCTAATATGTTAACCAATTTCTTTGTCAGATGCCACTATCCTATTTCATATAAATCAGTCAAATTTCTAACAGCCCCATGGGAGTTCTGTACAAATGATCCTGTCGGAAAATATGATTCTGTACTAATATAATGTATGGTTTTATCCAGCCTCTTCTAATACGTGAACTTGTGGCAAACTGCATCTCTACCAATTTACTAATGAATGTCTTTGTGGGTCAGAGATTCCCCAGGTTAACTCTAACTTTCTGATGTCACAGACATAAAGTAAGAACCAGACAGATGCATTAAACTAAGTGAATTCAGGGAACTATATTAATACATTAATGGGTGTATAGAAACGACAGATTCTGATCAAGTAAAATCGGGAGTGAAATGTATCAGTGGTACAATTAAGGTTACTTTTTGCCTGACCGAGCTACTGGACATGTGTTTTGTTTTGCAGTAAATTCCACGTAAGTTTTTCCCTTTACTGAAAGTAAAAGGAATTTTAAGAAAGAAAAATGTTTTAAGAATTCCAACAGATGGGAGAGAAGCGCTACTTTTTCCTGTAGAATGCATGAGACAGTGCGTATGCTTAACATATCCCCATTTCTACTAAAAAAAATTGCAAAGACATTATTAAGAAGTTTGAAATCAGGTAATTAGCAACACTGTTTACTGAGAAACTACATGGCGTAATTTTAAATACAATTTATAAGTACTACCATCTCCGAAGGTCCAACACTTTTCTCTCCTTCACGTCTTCAAGAGCTGAACGCTGAGGACACTCCCTGTATTGTTTGCTTTTTTTATCCACGGATTTTTTCTTTGTCCCTTGTTTCTTCATGCTGCCTGCAAAACAAATTTCAGAATCAAATGAATGCCTAGTTTGCCATTCATGGCTTTCTTCTTAAATACTCTTAGTAGTAGCATACAGCACAAATTGAGACCAACATTGCTTGTGTTAGTAAGTGTAAACTGGAACTAAACATGAATTGAAAGGAGAAGGCTCAAATACATAATATAAACTGTCAACAGGTTTGTAAAGCTGCCATTAGCTCTGTAAACAACATGGTGTTTAGATCATGAACGGAATTAATAATGACCTGCCCAACTGTTTAGAGAGATAAGTCAATCTGATTATTCTAATGCATTTAATCACCCACACCAGAAATAGACTCTCAGACCAACATGGATCTCCCATCTCCTAACACTAAGTACACAGGGAACATAATGAAATGTTTGTTTTTCACTGCCAGCCTTGCAACCAGCTACAGTTTTTGATGAAAACTTATATGGAAATCCATTAATGATAAATATACACCCAAGGTCTTTTCCTTTTTATAAGCCACTGTGACAGTAGAAAATTGAGAATTGGGCCACGTGCTAAAGCAGAAATATTTTTGTCCCGTTTTGAAGCGATACATCCAGATGCATAATATACTAGGTTCTACTAAAACAGAAGAAAAAAATCACTCCAATAACACAGAGGGAGAGCTGGGGGCGGGATACCAGAAACCATCCCAAATACTACACAGCTAAGCAGAAGCCAGCCTTCTTTTGGATCCACTTCCCCTGGCAGTTACACTCAACTTTCATTCCTCCTCTCTCACTCTCTTCTATCCTGACAAACAGGTTCCTTGAAATGAAGTACAGGCTCTTCTATAGCACTGCCTCATGGGACACATGTGCTGGCCAGCCCCCTTCACAAACAAGCTGTAAACATGAAGCCTTTTCCTTTCACATCAAAACTTCACCACCTCACCTGCTTTGTTCTTCAGATTTGAGTTCACGCCATTGAACTCTGATTTGTCTATTTCCCATGCCAGTGGAAGCTTTCCAAGATTGCCAGGCAGGCTTTCCAAGTTAGCATCTTCACTGTAGATTATCTCTGAAGCACCAGTTTGAACGCTGAGTAAGTTAGGTGTGTTATTTCCAACATTTAAGGCAGCACTGCTTGATAGGCAGGCACTAACTGAAGCACTTGGACTTTTACAAATAGATGTTACTCTGTTTAAAAAAGCATAGTCTGAGCAGATGGTATAAAACTTCTCTCTTGTATGAGTCACAGGACATCCCCATGGATAATGCCCATCTTCCCTAGACACCAAGGATGCAGTGGAGGCATCTGACATGCAGTATGGCTTCACGGGATCGTGAAGAGAAGCTTCTGGGGATTCTTTCCCAGGTCTGTTTTCAGTGTTTCCATTATTTCCAGAACCATTTTCTTTTTCATCTTCTGAAATAGTAGGCATTGAATGATACTAAAAGAGTATTGCACAGCTAAGAATACTTTTTCTCTGTTTTAATTACAACAGGGTTTTCATCATTGCCTCCATTGCCTCTGCAAGGTATCAGTTTCTGAAAGAAAATGGTAAGTTAGTATAGGTGTCTCATTAAACATAAAATATACACAAAGCTTATCTCATAGCCAACAAAAGCTGAAATACTCTTAAAGATACCACAACACGCATGGTGTCTTTCCCTAAGCATCTCTAGAACTTTAAAATCAGCACTTTTTATCATTTGAGGTGCCAACAGCACACACCGCAGTGATAGCATGATGAGGACATAATGAGAAATTACACTTATAAACCAGCAAATGACAAAAAAATTAAACAAAAAATTTAAAAGGTTTCTACATTTACATGGTTGCGGTTGAGCTCTTCTACCCCTTACAGTCATGATACACTGTTAATGTGGAGTACAGAATAATTTATACAAACTAATAAATTATCATACAGCAATTTAATTCTGCTGAATCCTGCTATCTTTTGCTGCAAGTGAAGTTCAACCATACAATTACAGTAACTATAACCTCTATTGATTGTAAATTGACAACACTACTCTCAATCTGTTCCAGTGCACTCCTTCTACAGCTGTTAAAGGTTCCCTTTTATTTTTATGTGCCTCTTATTCTTCAAGATGTGAGAAAGAAAAGCAGGTTTTGTTTATGGCAGCTAAGAACTACCAAAAACAAATTTAGACGGCTGGCTGGCTTGCTTTAAACGATCAGTTTTAAAGGGCAAGCTGACAGCGTGTGTGTTATCTGTCATCTCAGCAGCTCGCACGTCTACAGACACGCGCTGCAGACGGGAACCTGGCGCGAGGGAGGCAGGAATTCCGCTCCACAGCCGCCTCCTGCGACACCGGCTTCGGGTCGCTGCCCCGCACCTGCAGCGCTCCAGGAGCGCCTCTGGCTTCCCACCGCCGGCCAGGTTCCGCTTGGCGGAGCGCAGGGACACATCCAAGCACCCGCCCCTCCCCCCGCGCTGCCGCCAGTCAGTTCCAGAGTGAACAGCCGCGGGTTGGGGGAAGGGGCNCCCTCCCCCCCCGCCATGAGCCCTCATGGTCTCGCCTGGTGGTGCCCCGCGGACGGGCGGGGGAGGGAGGGGAGGAGCAGGTCGGAGATGGCGGTAGCGGGAAGCGTCTGGTGTGTGGGGACTCGGCGCGGAAAAGTGAGAAACAGATAGGCTGAGGGAGATGGGCCTGCTCAGCCTCGAAAAGAGACGGCTGAGAGGGGACCTCGTCAATATCTGTAAGTATGGAAGGGAGAGAGTCAAGAGGAGCCAGGCTCTGCTCGGTGGTGCCGAGCAATACGGCGAGAGGCAGCGGGCAGAGACTGATGCCCAGGAAGTTCGACCTGAATATGAGGATGAATTTCTTTACTGTGTAGGTGACCGAGCACTGGAACAGATTTCCCTGAGAGGTTGTGGAGTCTCCCTCATTGGAGATACTGAAGAACCGTCTGGATGCAATCCTGTGCAGTGTGTTCTGGGGTGACCCTGCTTGTGCAGGGAGCTTGGACCAGATGACGCACTGTGGTCCCTTCCAGCCTGACCCGTTCGGTGGTTCTGTGAAAAAGCAAAGCATTGTTGGCTAATGAAATTTTGATACAAATGGCCCACTGCCAACACCAGCCAGAGTGCTGCAGCAGAGAGCCAAAGCTCCCAGCTCCAGCAGTGCCACCCACTGGAACTGCTCCCTGGGCAGCTCGGGGTCACCAGTGCCCTCGCTGTGTCCCCTTGGCGTGTGGGCACCTGCCTGCCCCAAAGAGCCCAGCCAGGCGCAGGGCTGCTCGGGGGATGCCCCAGACA
Organism: Platysteira castanea; assembly: GCA_013397175.1. Classification (NCBI taxonomy): domain Eukaryota; kingdom Metazoa; phylum Chordata; class Aves; order Passeriformes; genus Platysteira; species Platysteira castanea. Next base: position 3,429 of record VYXC01005571.1, on the reverse strand, counting down.
CCAGTCCCTGCTGCCCTGAACTGCTGGTAGGTTAAAGCAGGATAGAGTAGGCCAGGCTTAACGCAACTCTTGATTCAGCTTTGGAGTCACGCTTCTAACTTGACTATGACTTCCTGCTGAGCTTGAGGAAAGTGTAGGAGCATAACAGTGAGCATTGGGTTCTCCTGGGCAACGAGGGACAAATGTTTGGACCTTTTATTTGTACCAGGGTTCTCTTGGTTCCCCTGACAGTAGCAAGAACATGTGTAACAGCAATGCTTCTGTAAAACTGTATGAAGGAACAAAAGTTTATTTCAGGTAACAGTGTCTGGAACTGCTGACAATATTTCTCATCTCATCCTTCACTGCAGTCAACATGAACAAACACAGTGACACTGGAGATACAACTGGAGCTGTTCTGATACTGCCGCAAATATGTGAAATTAATTAATTTTACATATTGAGGGGGTTTTTGTTAAATGATTGATTTTATAATAAAGTCATTATAAAATTTTAAGTAAAATATCAAAAAGTTATATGATGTCCTGCTGACAGAGGATTCACTCCTGGCAATTACAACACTGTGCCCTCAGTCCACAGACCCTCTACTCGCAGCAATACTTTCTGTAAGGCGTGCTGCAATTAATAGGAAAAAAAAAGAATCTACTATTTCCTCAATTGTAAGTGCTTGAGCAATTGTGGGTACAACCATGTTTGCTATCCCCTGGACATGGGAAGAACTAGATCACGTTCAGTACTTTATGTGGCTTCATCCTGAGGCAACTTGCCCCTTGTAATGGAGAGCATCCCTTATGCTTTTGCCAGCTGGAAGCCTCTTGAGCTTTAGTCGGCCAACAGCCTTTGATGTAATTAAATAATTCTGCCTCCAAAGTGTTTTTCTCTGAGCCAAATTATAGGCATTAGGATAGCAGCGATTTTGGCTTTGGCAGCCAAGACTAAGATTAGGTTGCATGATTTATCTTCTAACTGCTCCAGGGACGCTCACAGTGCCAAAGGCATGCCAAGGGCAGTGCAGCACTGCACCAACCTTGCTCCGTCCTCCTCTATTTGCTTGGCACTCGCCTCAGCTCGGTGCTGTATTTCCAGCTCCACCTAAGGTTAGGGTTAGGGTTAGACCTATGGTTAGGGCTCACAAAAGCACAAAGCTCAGAGCTCCAGGGACACTCACACTGCCAAAGGCATGCCATGGGGAGCGCAGCACTCCACCAACCCTGCTCCTTCCTATGCTTCCTGCTTGGTGCAGTACTAAGACCAATGCCATATTTCCAGCTCCACCTAGGGTTGGGGTTAGGGTTAGGGCTTCATGTTAGGGTTAGGGTTCACAAAACCACAAAGCATAGAGCTCCAGGCACACTCACACTGCCAAAGGCATGCCAAGGGGAGCACAGCACTGCACCAGCCTTGCTCCCTCCTCTTCTATTTGCTTGGCACTCACCTCAGCCTTGTGCCGTATTTCTGGCTCCGCCTTGTTTTAAGGTTAGGGTTAGGATTAGGTTTAGGATTAGGGTTACGCCTAGGGTTAGGGTTCACAAAATCACAAAGCCCAGAGCTTCAGGCACACTCACACTGCCAAAAGCATGCCAAGGGGAGCGCGGCCCTGCACCAACATTTCTCCCTCCTCCTCCTTTTGCTTGGCACTCACCTCAGCCCACTGCTGTATTTCCAGCTCAGCCTAGTGTTAGGGTTAGGGTTAGTGTTAGGGTTAGGTATAGGGATACGGTTAGGGTTACGGTTAAGGCTTTGGTTACGCCTAGGGTAAGGGTTCACAAAACCACAAACTATAGATCTCCAGGGACTCTCACACTGCAAAAAGCATGCCAAGGGGAGTGCGGCACTGCACCAACCTTGCTCCCAACTTCTCTTTTACCTTGGAACTGGACTCAGCCCAAGATATGCTAAGGAGAGTGCAGCACTCCACCAACCCTCCTCCTTCCTTTGCTTCCTGCTTGGTGCAAGACTAAGCCAAATGTCATATTTCCGGCTCTGCCTAGGGTTGGAGTTAGGATTAGGGTTACGCCTAGGGTTATGATTAGGGTAAGGGTTAGGGTTAGGATTAGNAGGGTTAGGGTTAGGGTTAGGGTTAGGGTTAGGGTTAGGGTTAGTGTTAGGGTTACGCCTAGGTTTAGAGTTCACAAAAGCACAAAGCTCAAAGCTCCAGGGACTCTCACACAGCCAAAGATATGCTAAGGAGAGTGCAGCACTCCACCAACCCTCCTCCTTCCTTTGCTTCCTGCTTGGTGCAAGACTAAGCCAAATGTCATATTTCTGGCTCTGCCTAGGGTTGGGGTTAGGGTTAGGGTTACGGTTAGGGTTAGGGCTATGGTTATGCCTAGGTTTAGGTTTCACAGAACCACAAAGCCCAGAGCTCCAGGGACACTCACACAACCAAACGCATGCCAACGGGTTAGGGTTAGGGTTACGGTTAGGGTTAGGGCTATGGTTATGCCTAGGTTTAGGTTTCACAGAACCACAAAGCCCAGAGCTCCAGGGACACTCACACAACCAAACGCATGCCAACGGGTTAGGGTTAGGGTTACTGTTATATTTAGGGGTTAGTGTTAGGGGTTAGGTTTAGGTTTGACTTAGTGTTAGGGTTAGGTTAAAGGTTAGGTTTAGGGCTAGGTTTTTGGGTTAGGTTAAGAGGTAACGTTACGGTTATGTTTTTGCCTAGGGTTAGGGTTAAGGTAAGGGTTAGGGTTTGGGTTACATCTAGGGTTAGTGTTTACAAAACCACAAAGCCAAGAGCTCCAGCTGTACTCATACTGCAAAGGAATGCCAAGGCGAGAAAAGAAAACCAGTAACCCAGCTCCCTTCTATGGTTTCTGCTTAGTGCAAGATTAAACGAACGCCATATTTCCGAGTTGGCCTAGGGTTGGGTTCATGGTTAGGGTTACGGGTTAGGGTTATGGTTATTCCTAGATTTCAAAAAGCTACAAAGTCCAAAGCTCCAGGGACACTAACACGGCGAAGAAATGCTGTGGGGTTTGTGGTTTTGTGAACCCTAACCCTAAACCTAACTCTAACACTAACCCTAACCCTAACCCTTACCCTAACCCTAACCCTAACTCTAACCCTAACCCTAACCCTTACCCTAACCCTAACCCTAACTCTAACCCTAACCCTAACCCTTACCCTAACCCTAACCCTAACTCTAACCCTAACCCTAACCCTTACCCTAACCCTAACCCTAACTCTAACCCTAACCCTAACCCTTACCCTAACCCTAAACCCTAAGCCAAACCCTAACCCTAAGTAAAATCCTAACCCTAACTTTAACCCTAGGCAGAGCCAGAAATATGGCTCAGGGCTGAGGCGGCTGGGAAGCGAATAGAGGAGGAGGGAGCAAGGTTGGTGCAATGCCACGCAGTTCTTGGCATGTCTTTGGCATTGTGAGTGTCTCTGGAGATCTGGGGTTTGTGGTTTTGTGAA